>CANNZV010002235.1:107747-178027 GCA_947561585.1 Caprella mutica
ATACCAAGTATTGTTATCAGTAGTAATTATTGTAATAATACTCATTATATTTAGAATTTTTTAGGTATCTGAATACCAAGTATCTGCATCGGTAATTATTATGTTATCGGCAAAGCCCTTAAAAACCACCTTACCATTTTAATAGGAAAAAGTAAAGTACAATTTGATGTTAACTTTTCAAATTTTATTCATTTTTGTTAAAATAAGGTCTTGTATCACTTTCCCCATCTTATCCTACCAAATATGTGAATGGAGAACAATTGGATAATCCATATACAATACAGTATGTATAGTAGTAAATCAAGAGACCATGCAAATTATTTTCATTTTTATAAGATTGATGCCGTTCAAAATATATTTCACCAATTATCGATAAAGCCATAATGGTTCCTAACTTACCTCTAAGTCCTGCATTAATACATATCAAATACAGTATGTTACTAGAGTATATTTTATTAAGTAGCCCTGGAATGTTTCTATCATCCTTGACATATATTTACAATATTTTGCCCTGCCAACTTTTGTCTTCATTTAATACAATTTTCTTTCATCACAATGGAATATTTATTAAGGAGTAACAATTATTATACTGCATTCTTTCACCTTGTCTGTCTTTTTACCATTTAAATGGGGCTTGCCTTTACAGTGTACATCTTTTATGCAAAATATGCACTTCGAATGATGAGAAAACCTGTATTTATGAAACTTCACCCCAGTAGCAACCTAGCTTTTTGCATGGTGATCTAGTTGCTGGCGCGTGCGTGCCAGCCCTCACTAAAACTTATAAAACCTTGATAATTTGACTTTTTGATATTTTTTCTTCATGAAAACCTTCATTTGATATTTACACATCCACTTGTGAATGTCAAAGAATAATTTATCCATTTGAAATAAAATTTAACAAGCAAAGATAAGAAATATATATGTGTTTGGTCTTGTAACTAATTGTTGCGCAAAGCCATTTTCAATACCTATCAATTAAATTTTTAACATTGAGAAAAATGAATAAAACTTGAAGAAGATTTAACTGTACATGGAGAATGGTTCAACACTGAAAATGTTACCAGAAAGAAACGTTTATACCTTCAATAGTTTTTGAAATATACTAACTTAAAAATTAGGTTCCTGTTTTTTGTGGTGCCCTGTATATTTGGATAAAGACTCATATAATATGAGTATCTTGCCATTTATCACATTCTTTTTTGACTAATCGTATGTAATTATGTTGAAAAGTAAAAGTCTTGAAAAGACAGCTTCCAAATTTTAAAAGTTTTTTCTAATTTGTTTCAATTATAGAAAACAATATACGTTATGAATTTCGTCCTAGTTCTCGCTCAAAGACCGTAATTTTCTCCAAGATTTTAATCATAGAAAACAATCAGTGTCCCTGAGCTATGAAGTGGCTCTGAGTTATGAAGAAACAGAAATTTAATAACTCAGGAGTTTCACTGTATTTTTATAAGACTATAACAGTTGACAGAAAATATGAGACTCCTAACATCTTTTCTATAACTTTTCACACGCATCATTCAATACACATCGTTTCTATATCTAGATTTATGCATCGCTTTCATAGAAAAATATCTCTATCGATTTCGTTTCTCTTAATGTATTAAATTATATATTGATTAAACATCTAAAATAGAAGGAGATTTATGATGTCAATTTCAGGGTTTTTTCATGTATCGATTCGATTATAATTAATTAATAAATTTAGTTATCCGCTGTCCTAGCTTTGAATTCGACATAAAAAGATATCTAATCGATAGACCGTTGTTTATAGGGCAGCGGCTAGGTTACTAGTGTTGAAGTGAAATAGAATAGTTGCAAATACAGGTATCCCCCGCTTTAATTACCAAATCACAACTCTGTTTAATTACCAAACGGTAATTAAAGCGAAGAACAGTAACAAGATGTATATAATTGTCACTCCTTGATTACACATTTCATTTTCTATGAGTAATAGAAAGAAAATTTGTTTTAGAGTAAGAGTACTAGAGAGTGACCCACAAAAAAGTGTACCCAACTTCGAATAAATATAAATATATAGTATTTATAAATAAATGTAATTACGGTGGTATAATGTATACAAGTAAAATTATCTAATTTATTATTATACTTCAATTTAATTTTACTTGTAAAAACAATATTTATATTAATTCAAAATTGGGTTCACTTTTTTGTGGGTCTCCCTGTATAAGCATATTATTAATGATATACAGTCTTTCATTGTTTGTGACTGTGATGAAAGTTTAAAGTTGTGAATTTATAAAATGTTTTAAAATCCATCCATAGCTTAACTCTCACTCATTATAGGTGAGTAATTAATAGATACTTGAGAGATTTCTATAATTATTGTGTTACATTTAACAATAACAATTTTAAGCTTTATGAAATATTTTTGGAAGTAGGGTACTAAGTTCCAATTTATTGGTTGGTTCTACAATTTCGGACACGTCAGAAAAGAAAATATAATAATTATTTAACTTCTATTCTAATTGGTATCATGGCTACCAATTGAAATATGTTACATAATAATTATTATATAAAGATTTTTACGTGTTCAAAAATATTGAACCGTGCAATAACACGGAACTAACCCTAAAATAGGACATGTTGAATTTCTGAACCAATTGTGTCTGTCTAATAACCTCATCTGGATTATAATTTTGAATTTTTTTAGTTACCGTGAAATAATCACATAAAATTGTCTCCATTTTCTATGTCTTGGAACGGTTCTTATTTCGAAACATGTCTCAAAATAAGTACAACTTTTATTAAAGCGGGGTGTACTTAGAGCGAGGCCTTCCTGTACCGAAGACTAATATTATTGAAGAATCAACATCGCAATTGTTCAAATTAATGACCATTAATGTCCAGACCACGCTCGTCAAGGGATTCACTAATATCACGAATTATGCCATCACGATTACCGTGACATTGTATTTTTCAATTTCCTGTTTAACTGCATGAATTGTGTGTTTACATAAATATAAGTGCATGGACGTGAGGTCATGGACACGTGCAGGTTTTCTCTGGTAATTTTTTTTTTACCTGTTTGTGACGTTGGTGCGTGTTGTCTAGACTCTGGACAATAATGGTCATCTATTTGAATATATTTTCATCTTCAATCACAATTGTCTTTTTTATTCAAAAACTATTTCACTTTTTTTTTTTGATACACCATGTGCTTTGTTAAATATCATAACAATCCTCTAAATATGATGAATATCTAGGATAGTGAACTCGTGACCTTATTGCATGTATTGTTACTCTATCGTGTTTATTGAAAGCTTCGTCTGATTAGTGCTTAGTAGCTGTCCTTTATCGATAATTGTTATCTATTTCTCTTTTGCAGGCAGAAGTTTTCATTATCGTTCAGGATGGGACATTGATGAAAGAAACTGTCTATCCATCCTTCCCTTTTTGCTGATGAGGCTTTCATCTCTAGAAGACATTTTGCATAATTAAGTTACACCAACTATTCAGCTATTGGCTAGAGTTACAGTTGACTACTGAAAATTAGGAAGAACAACAGCAACTAAATATAAAGAAAGTAATCTGCCTTCAATCAGAAATTCAAACATGAACTACTCTGAAAGCCAGCCATCATTCTCAACCTTCAGGAGAAGAAAAATCAGAAGGGAAGCGCCCGAAACTTCACAAGGGAATCAAGTTCTTGTGAAGGCTAGAGCATTAGAATCAAACGAAGAATTTCGTCCGCTTGGAGAGACGTACGAGGTCTGTCGCGGCTTTGAAAGATATATGATGGACCCTTCTCAACCCACCACCACCTCTCTCTCCAAATTCATTGATAAAAGTCTTGCGGATGATTGGGCAGGCTTAGCAAACCCGCCGGATTGGCTTCATGTCGGTCACTTCGTGATGCTTCTAAGACATGAGCTCTATTCCAACGTGGTGAAATCTAAGATAGCCAACGCCAAAAACAATCTACTAATGGCCAGACTGAGAAACAAGGACTTGGGTCCTGAGGTGCTAGCCAAATTGGTCGAATCTAATTGGTCACACTTTCACTCTGTAGCTGTCGAGTTTGCTGCTATTAGAGATGAAATGAGACTGATTAATGAATCAATAGTTAGCTTACATAAAACTCAAATTAAGAACGATGAAAAGCTTCAACTCGAATTTGGTACTTTGAAATATTTGTTGCAGACTTTAAGTGTTAGAATCTACTGATAATCTAGGTGAATTGTCAGTAGTAGCTTATCTGAATTGTTATTGCCACGTTATTTTTTTTAAGTGAATATTTCATCCTGAACAAAGGTATAAACAGAGGTTACAATTAAAGAATTCAAATGTTTCAAGATTCAGCTGTTAAAATTTATAATTTAATATATGATGATACTAGTGTCAAAAAGACAGGAACAAAAATGAGACATTGCATTCTGTCTTCAGGTTTGTCTAATTATGTACTGTTTCGTCCTTATCGACTAAGCACACATTTTGTGCTTAATGCTTCGATCTCATTCTGGATAGGACGATATTATCTGTCTCTCGCTTTATATATATGAATTAAAAGTTACCATCCATAAGAAAACTTTCATTTTCTTAATTACTCAGAGGTTAAATGCCTCAGGTTTAATTTCATGTAAATAGATCCGTTTTTTAAAGGATAGCGCTAAAGCTATGCTCTTCAACTACGAGGTCTTGAACACTTGCAATTTCTGTGTTATGTAGGCTCATTGCCTTCATTACTATCACCTCTTCATTCTCCTCTTCCATCCGTAAGTAGAGTGACCCATTTCGTAACATTCCTTAGCTACCATTCACGGAGTAGCTTTTCTGCATTCATGAACATTGTCACATATTAGCAATTTTCTCCAAAATATGACCCCCCCCCCCTCCGGGGGGACAGAAGACCTTTACGTAGAACTTTGTTATTGCTGAAAATGAACTTATGAGACCTTTATCATCATGTATGTGTTTATAGCATTCCTTAAAGATGTCAAGAACTCAGTTTAATGTTACATTAGATAATGGGGGGTTTTCAGCTTATTTTCAATAATTCCCTCCTCCCCCGGGGGCAGAAGATGTTGACTGATTGGGCTGAAATTTTTCATACCGTGTTTTTTCACCCATGTGCCAATTTCTATCATTGTAGCCAAGGAAAAATCAATAAAAAAACTCAAAACGATCCACCCTACTAATCAATAATGCTTTAGAAATTAATATAACTCTTTCCGTTGACTAGAAAGAAATAAAATAATAAAAAGCAAAAAAAAAAACCGGGTTTTTGGATGATAATATTTTCCGAACTATACAAGCCACTTTTTAATGCTTTATTGCATCTTGAAGATAATCTTTTTCTCTATTGATTAATAAATTCATTTTAATGTGTGACACCAATTACGATAAAGTTGGTCAGAAATCAAATCCCGCAAAAAAAAAGTTTATAAAATAGAACAAATCTATTTTCAATATTCCTTTCAAACCGCAATAAAATACATGAACATAAAAGTAAAATTTATACCGTTAACAAGTTAAAAAAAAATATTTAATTACAGGCATCCCCCGCTTTAGTTACCAAATCACGACTTAGTTTAGCTACCAAACTGTAACTAAAGCGAATTAAAGTAATAAGAAATTTATATTTGTCTCTCCTCGAATATGTCTCATTTTCTATGAGTTATTGAAAGAAAATTTGTTTTAGGGTTATTAACTTTTTATAGTACTACGTATATAAGCATATTAATAATAATATACAGTCTTTCATTGTTCGTGACTGTGATGAAAAAGTTTTAAAGTCGTGCATTTATTAAATGTTTTAAAATCCATCCATAGCCTAACTCTCACTAAGTATAGGTGAGTAATTAATAGATACTTAGAATTATTGAGCTACATTTAACAAACCGCAATTTTTTGCAATATGAAATGTTTTTGGTAGTAGGGTACCTACCAGGGCTGCGGAGTCTGTACTTAAAATGTTCGACTCCGACTCCTTTATAAAGAATTTCACCGACTCCGACTCCAACAAACAGTTTTACAGTATTTTTATAAGCAATATTGAGTCATTTGAATGTTTAAACTATAAATTTTGATTTAATTCATATCTATGAGCAGTTATTAGTTCTTATGAGATATTTAACATGATGAACAACAAATAAAATGCACCTAAATTTTTGTGACTTATATCTATAGCTTGGAGTCGGGAGTCGGCACAAATATTCGACTCCTGACTCCGACTCCACCAAAAAAAACTTTGACTCCGACTCCACAGCCCTGGTACCTACTAAGTGCCAAGTTATTGATTAGTTCTACAATTTCGGACACGTCAGAAAAGAAAATGTTATAATTATTATTTAACTTCAATTCTCATTTGTATCACGGATACCAATTGAAATAAAAGTTAAATAATTATTATTATACAAAGATTTTTATGTGTTCGGAAATATGGAACCATGCGATAACACGGAACTTACCCTAAAATGGGACATGTTGAATTTCTGAACCAACTGATTCTAATAACCTTATCTGGATTATAATTTTGATGTTTTTTTTTAGTTACCGTGAAATAATCACAAAAAATTGTCTCCGTTTTCTATGTTTACGAACGGTTCTTATTTCGAATCATGACTCGAAATAAGGACCACTTTTACTAAAGTGAGTTGTACTTAAAGCAAGGCCTACCTGTATTAATTTTAAACTCTGTCTTTCCGTCATTCAATCATGAAATTAGGCATGCGCAGAGAGAAGTCATCAGTGTGGGTTGCCTTTTGCAGAAACGGTGTTATGATTGGACCCACTTTTTAGATGGGAAATCTGAACGGATAAAGATATTTAGATATGCTTAATGATTTGATTGTTCCACATCTAAGAGAGGAATTTGGTAAAATACTCAACCGACTATTGTGGCCCAAGATGGAGCTCCTACCCATCGCTGCATTATTGTTCGTGATCGCTCGGTGAGGTGTTCCATCAATGATTGAGAGAAATTTGACAGGATGTTGAGTGACCCCCAGATTTAACCCCATGTTAATTATTCATTTTGGGGTTACATAAAGAATAATTTATTTACCAAAGCTCCACCAAATATTCGTGAATTGAAGAGCAACATAATTACAGACTTTGAAGAACAAATAAAAATTGAAAGATTATCAGCAGGTCTGTACGGGCAAGGAGAACACCGAGCAGAAATTTGAACCGAGAGAAATGGAGGATACACGGAAGGACATGGAGATTAAAATTAATAATTGAATATTATTTTTTTAAACTTGTTAACGGTAAAAATTTTACTTTCATATTCATGTATTTTATTGTGGTTTGAAAGAAATTTGTTCTATTTTATAAACTTTTTTTCTGCGGGATTTGATTTCTGACCAACTTTATTGTAATTGATGTCACACCATTGTTCGAGGTCACAAATTAAAATGAATTAATCAATCAATAGAAAAAAAGATTATCTTCAAGATGCAATAAAGCATTACGAAGTGACTTGTATAGTTCGGAAAATATTATCATCCAAAACCCGGTTGCCCTTTTTTTTAATCACCCTGTATAATCAAATTTTTAATTAGAAGTTTTCTTCTTACTGGTTCAGCATCTAATCGGTTTCAACAGGATCATCTTTTGGGGATTCAGCTTCACCGAAGAAACACCATTTGATCTGAATTAAGCAGTCTTCTTAAATATGATATCTCAAAATCATCATCCATATCTAATTTCTTCAGTGATGATTCCTACTTAATAAGATTTTGGCTCTGTGTTTAATTCAACAAGGACATAGTTTTCAATAACGGACTCATTTTCTAGAGGCAGGAAGTCCTTATTTCTTCGTCCAGTTGAATTATAATAGTTGATTTCATCAGAAGAATGATCAGAGAAATCCAATTCGTCTTCATTGGATGAGGATAACGTTGGATGGGGTTAGTAGCAATATATCAGCCTATATTAGTATGGTAGAATTGGAAAATTTGTGGGAAAAAAATGGTTACAAGCTGAAATTTGGTCCAGACCTCCCATATACATAGTATGTAGATTAACCAAAAAAAAAGCGCCATCGATTGGACATTATGAAACCTTATTTTCAGATCCCCAAAATTCTAGTCGAAAGCGCGAATTAATCAAAATTCAATTTTTCCAAATAAGGTCATGTTATATATCATTTTTTTAGTATTTTTTATACTGATTAACTTTCTAAGAGAAGTTACGTCTCAAACTAAACATAAAAAGAGTTACACTAACATTATTGGACAATAAAATCATTTGAAGTTACAATCTATTTCAACATTATAGATAATATGTCAAAAATATTGTTATCTTTAGTTTCCGGTTCATTATCACGGTTGTAGTCATCAACTGTTGAGATTACCTGCAATATACACCAAAAAAGTACAATCATTTTATTATCATAGATGGAACTGCACCCCAAAAATCCTTTGAATCAACATTTTTGCCACTATTACTTGTGCGTTTGAGCATCAAACTCAGCGACATTCGCCACATGTTTAAACGCTAAGGACACCGTACTTTCGATACGAGCATGTTTTCCAGACACATGAGTTTTTGTACCTAGCTTTAAAAAATTGGGATTCATTCTCTTTTTATAGTTAGGCTAGTTGAAAAATTTATAAATCCATGGAATAAAACTTTGAAACATAAACAAATCAGGGTATATTATATTTTACTTTGCATTTAGATCTATTGACTTTCATCAGTGACTGTGTTGCGAGTTGGTCATCTGTCATCACCGGAGCAATAAAACCGTTTTTTAATATTTGTCCCTACACTTTTGGCTGAATATTGAAGTCGTGATCATGGACCATTGTATGAGTTTATAATGGCTTCGCAGACCGTGCTAGTGAGCTGTCTTTTCGGTTGGCGGAATATTTTCGGGAGTAATGATGCCACATCAGCATACTTCTGATATCTACAAACGGTTACAATTTGAACACCTTGATTTCTGCTGGTTAACTTCAGATTGATCACTCTATGGGCAACAGAATATTTTAACTTGCTCCTCAATGATTCAGACTTGGTGCTCAAATTATGAATATTTGATCTCCCCTTTCCAACTATTGACGACGTTGTATCACAACCAATGAAGGCATATAGAAAAAAACAAATGTTCCTTGTCAATTTGTTTCGCAAGGATGCATGCATGTTTGATATTCTGGCAATCATTATTTTTCAAAAAGTAGATGTCAAGATGGTTCTCACTGTTCCTGGTGAACCAACACTACAGTGATATCTTTGTCATCTGCAACAGCAAATGTAGTTGTGGACTTCGCTTATCAAGAGTTATCTTTGCAATATCAGTATCATCAGAACAATTAGTTTCTTCGATGTTTGCCCTCCTAAGTATGATTTACAGAAAATGTATCATTCCTGCCTTGTTCGTGGTGTTAGAAAATAAGAGCGCTCTTGTGTAAACGAAAAAGGGTCGTCTTCTTGGAACTGAACATTAAACTTTGTGGGATGATGTTTCGGCACTCGAGCTCTTGACTTTTGATGTTTTTTGTCTTTTAACCATCAACTATCACCTCTGCTGAACTATCATAATGTTTCTTCAGAATGCATTATGTAAGCATAAGCAATTGACATGTATGAGTCTATCTTGTGCCAACTGACTCTGTGTAGCAAATAGCAATGCTCCTACATCGATGACAAAAGAGCTGTTTTGTGCAATGTCTTTCTTTGGCATTGCCTCTTATTCTAGCATTATGACCTTTGCAATTTTGCATAGTAACAGTTTATCAAACTTTCTCATCATTCCTTTTTTTAATCTTTAAACAATGACAAAGGTTCGGTTGTTGCCGTTGGTTCATATCGAAAGAAATGCTGAATGTTCACTGCTATTTCGGTGATCATTACCATGAGATGAAAGAAAGCCTTTGGGTCAGGTAGCCTCTTACTTCTGTTTTAGTAGATGTTGTTACGAAGCGATGCAAGAGATATCAACCATTTGTTCCTTTTGAGTGAGGTTTTGTTCACTTTTTGTTATACAGGCTCTTCTGAATGTCATTATCGACTCGTACAATGGCCTGTGATCAACGACTTAAAAATTCAGCCAAAAGAGTAGGGACAGATATTAGAAAATGGTTTTATTGCTCCGGTGATGACAGATGACCAAATCACACCACAGTCACTGATGAAAATCAATAGATCTGAGTTGTTTATATTTCAAAGTTTTATTTCATGGATTTATAAATTTTTCAACTAGCCTAACTATAATAAAGCTAGGTACGAAAAATTCATGTGTCAGAAAACATGCTCGTATCGAAAGTACGGTGTTCGTAGCGTTTAAACATGTGGAAAATGCCGCGGAGTTTGATGCTCAAACGCACAAGTAATAGTGGCAAAAATGTTGATTCAAAGGATTTTTGGGGTGCAGTTCCATCTATGATAATAAAATGATTGTACTTTTTTGGTGTATATGGCAGGTAATCTCAACAGTTGATGACTACAACAGTGATAATGAACCGGAAACTAAAGATAACAATATTTTTTTACATATTATCTATAATGTTGAAAGATATTGTAATTTCTAATGATTTTATTGTCCAATAATGTTAGTGTAACTCTTTATATGTTTAGTTTGAGACGTAAGTTTTCCATAAAAGGTAATCAGTATAAAAAATGATATATAACATGACCTTATTTGGAAAAATTGAATTTTGACTTATTCGCGCTTTCGACTATAATTTTGGGGATCTGAAAATAAGGTTTCCTAATGTCCAATCGTTGGCGCTTTTTTGTGAATCTACATACTATATGGGAGGTCTGGACCGAATTTCAGCTTGTTACCATTTTTTCCCCACAAATTTTCCAATTCTACCATACTATTAGTAAATGTTATATCTACTTTTCCGTAGAATTAATTTCTAATATCCAAATCTTTGCTGTTGTTTTACAGGCTTTAACTTGCCACTAACATACCCAATTGTATTAACTATCTTATGTATATATCCTTCTACTCTGTTGGTAAAATTTTTATTTAACCTACAAATACTAATACCTACCAAAACTACTAAACTATTTTTAGCTGTAACTCAATTATACGCTATATATATTGCTCCGGCACACAGCAAAGGCACACAAGCATTCGCTTCCGGAGCTATCGCCTTTTTTGTGTGCCACACTCAAAAAGTGTGTGTCGAGAGCCCTGAACACACAGCAGTTGCACAAATGTGTGCCCGTGTGAACGCCCCTTATTCTAGTCAAATCCTCACTCACTACTAGTTCTCCTCCCTAACTCACTCAGAAGTTATCTAACGGAGCATCTCCTACTCATCTCTCTCCCTATGCTTCCACATCTCATGAAACACCCTCCTCCTCTCACCTCCATTTTCAAACAAAATGTTCCACAGTAGGGGAGAATGGTCATCAATGGGACAAAAAATACAGAAACATTGATATTTCATTTACTATGGGCTAAGTAAGAAAAATAAAAAATCCATGTGTAATATAGATATTCATTTAAAAAATGAAACTAACTCGAATGCTATCACATATTCTGTTGACTAGAAAAAAAAATTGTCTCATTGTATAACAGCACTGGTGAACAATGGGACAGTTTATCAAACTTGTATATTGTTGAGGTTATGGTCAAATTTCAAGTTCAAATTATCTCTTCATGCTGTCCCACTCTCAGTTGGTTCATATAATATCAGTTTAATATCCTCTAGCCTCACCGTTGCCATGTCAGGAACATTTGTAAAATTAAGCTCATTGCACTCGAATCTTTGCCTAACATCAATATTTCGTATTTATCTTTTTCATGATTTTGGCCAACAGAAAACGTTTTAGAAATCGTATCAAATTCTACAAGTTCATAAACCTTCATTTCCAACGTTTTCGGTAGAGATTTAAGTTCTTCCGACGAATAGATCAGTTAAATTAAGAGTTCTATACCATACCAAGAACAATATTTCACAGGCCATCTACGGCGGATACTTTATGAAGTGATTTCGAAGGCCTTATCCTTTGTGGCACCAGCAAAAGGTCTTCTTTCTCTGGTGTATCCGTTGCAATCATGCTGCGTCTTTTACTTTTATTAGTGACATTTTTTTTTCTATGCAGTGCTTTGTGATGACCTCAGATTGCTTATGCCCTTGAACATAGTCGAAAGTCCCGCTTCAGCTGGAAGCTCTGTTTCTACCAGAAGCCCTGAAGCTACATTTCACGTTATTGTATCAAAAATAGATATTTATTGATTCATATGGAGTAACTAGACAGTTTGGTTGACAATAAGGCACTGCCCCATTGTTAACCAAATTTTCTGTCCCAATGATCACCATGACGCCATTTTGAATACATATGGATATATCAGCTAAACTACAAAAGTATAAAGGCAATCGTTTCATATGATCATATTTTACATGTTACTTAATATTATGTGAAAATGCCGTAAGCATTATATGTTAAATTAACAGATTTATAACAATTGAAACAAAGTGCGAAAAATTTAGTTTCCCACCTCTAAAACATGTTTTCGTTTTTACACAGGGCTGACTGCACCCCAACCGCAGAATGCAATGCGTGTGAATGCACTAAAGTATGCCTAATTTATCACTAAGATTTTGTTACAAATTACCCTCAAATAAAAAAGTTATTCAGCATGTCCCATTGTTCTCAGTGTCCCATTGATGACCATCCTCCCCTACCTCATCTCCACCCTCTTGCCTCGGTCTTTGCAACTCCACCACCTGCATTTCTCTCACCTTCCAACTCCCCACACTTCAAGAAAAATGCTCCTCATCCTCCTTATCTTTTCCACACAACCTGTCGCTCTCCTCACCCCATCTTCTACATTCCAACCTCAATCATCCTGTCCTTGCAGCAAACCACAGCCTTGATGCCATTTTCTCTTCATGATCCTCCTCATTCTCGAATCTCCCGTACAGCCTCAGACTGCTCCTACGCTACACCTCCTCCCTCCTACGCTACACCTCCAATAAACTCATTTTTTGCGGAGCCTGGAGAGGATTTTTAACAATAACTGTGCTCGATCCTAAATACACTTCTTTTGTTGGAGTTAACCGAAATAAAAATGATAACCAGTGAGTTAGTTAGAGGGCTGAGGCTTGTATCGAAAGGTTAGAAGTAAACGCTCGTCCTCCTGATACAAAATAGTTTATTTTCCTAGTGTTGTGACTTGTGATATTATATAATGTCATCCAACAGCAATAATGATATCCCAATAGGTCATGGGCCCAGACGTGCTCACCTTTATTTCAATGGTGATCCTTATAAATACGAACTTTTTGAAGTGAAATTTAAAGCGCATTTACGCTTGGGAAAGTTACTCGACGTGCTTACCATGAGTGAGCCAACGGAAGAAGGTGACGCAGCCCAAGTTTTTGCTGATAACAATGCAAATGCATTTGCTGAACTTGTAAAATACTTGGATGACAAGAGTTTGCCATTAATCATCAGGGACGCTAATGATGACGGTAAGAATAGCCTCAAAATGTTGAGAGAACATTATTTTTATTGTACAAAACCTAGAATAATATCTCTGTATAGTGAACTCACTTCACTAAATTGAAGTAATCTGAGAGCACGACACTTTACATACCTCGAGCTGAAAAAGCATCTACGCTGCTGAAGTATGTCGATGAAACTGTAAGTGACAGTTCATTAATCGAAATGATATTTAAAGGCCTGCCGCAATCGTATAGAGCTTTCAATACAGTTATTATGCAGCAAGAAGACGTTACGTTTGAGAAATTTAAAACTGCTCTGCGATCTTATGAAGAGAATGAAAGGGCGAGAAGCTCTCATTGACATGGATGATAATGTAATGAATTTTTCTTCGAACAAATTTCTTAAATGTTTTAATTGTGGACGAGAAGGTCAGAAGAAGATCCATTGTAAAGTCGGCAATAACTTAATAAAAGTCTTCAGAACAAAGAAACTATGCACGCATTTCAATCAATCAGCAGAAGAGGGCGATGGTGCAACAACTGTAAAGCTACTACTCATGACACAAACTACTGTCGTCGAAATAAGGAGCATTCAACAAAAAGTGTTACTGAAAGAAAACATGATGGTGGTAATTATGATTTTGTGTTTCGTGTTTCTGTGGATAGCCTTGAAAACAGTGAATTAATTGATAATGTAGGTAGCTTATTAGTGGATTGTGGTGCAACTGCACATATAATATGTGATCGTTCAAAATTTATTAGAGAAGATGAAAATTTTGCATCTGCTAAACATTATATTGAATTAGTGGATGGAAATAGGCAGAATAACATTGCACTGACTAAAGGTGATGCTAAAGTGTCGATTAAAAATGAACAAGGACAGAAAAGAAATGTTGTTCTTAAGGATGCATTGTGCATTCCCACCTTTAAGCTGGATATTTTATCTGTAAGAGCTGTGATGAAGAATGGTATTGAAATTAATTTCAAGCCAAATTGCGCGAATCACAAAACTCAAAATGGTGAAAAGTTTCACATAAAATGTAAAGATAAATTGTATTATCTTAAAACTTTCAAGGCAGTTAAATCGAATTCACTTGAATTTTGGCATCGCACAATGGGACATTGCAACGTTCGAGACATCATGAAACTAGAAAATTGTGTTCATGGTATGCGTGTCAATAACACTGACAAATTCAGTTGCAGGGTATGTGCCAAAGGAAAAATGACACAGTGTATTAACCATGGAGTCAACAGAGAATCCACAAGACCTTTGCAGCTTATGTATATTAATCTAGCGTGGCCTATATCTCCATCTTCAAGAGAGAATTCAAGATACGTGATGTCATTAGTAGTGGAGGTTCAAGGTATTGATTACACAGGGTATTGTTGCAAGGCTATAATTAGGACGTGGTAATGTTGCATGGCTATAATTAGCATATTCGCGTGGGGTGATCGAAGGGTGAGATTGACAGGTGGTGAGATTGATGAGTGAAAAGGATGGTTTTTATATAATTCTGTGTTAAATTGTTACATAGAAAAAAGGATAGTTTGACAGGTGTAATAAATGTGTTGATGGAATATATATATGAAAGTTTGGTGTAATATCTAAGATGTGTAATTGTGAATTTATTTGTTATATAGAAAAAAAGGAGTGTGTGACAGATGAGTAATGATTTATTTGAAAAGGGTAGTAATATATTTTTTTCCAATCGTTATGATTTCAATGTGATATACATAGAATTAGTATTAATTAAATAAATAGAAATGAAATAGAAGTGTTTAGTATATGGAGCCAACACAAATTGACATAGTTCACCCAATTAAATTTTCTTTCTAAACGCACCATATAGAAAACGATAGAATGAGCAGAGGTGGGGTATACTGTTCTAAAAAAATTCAAATGTTATTATTATAATATAGACGGGTTGAAAAGGCTAGTAATTTATTTTTTTTTTTCCATTCGTTATGATTTCAATCTGCTATACATAGAATTAGTATTAATTAAATAAATATCATAGTTCACACAATTAAATTTTCTTTCTAAATGTACCATATAGAAAACGATAGAATACACACAGAGGATGGTATACTGTTCTAAAAATATTTTTAAATAAAGTTTATATGAAATAATATTATTTAAGATATAATGTAGGCTTCTTCCGTCCATCCTTCCATCTTCTTAGAGTCCAAGAGGTGCTGTGCAGAGTAGATTTAATAAAATAACATACACCTCCTATGACCGCCAATTTGACTTTAAACAAGTTAGTGATCAGAGGAAGCGAATATATTTTATTATTTTCTCACAGAAGATCCAGCTACTTAATGCTAAAGAAATTTTCTAAATCAACTTAAAAGTATATTACATTAAAAAGACATTTTCTATATATTACAATGAATTCACCAACACTGAAAATCAACTTAAAAGTATATTACATTAAAAAGACATTTTCTATCTATATATTACAATGAATTCACCAACACTGAATATTAATACATTAATTTAAAAAAAAAAAAAATTGAACATTTTAAAAGTAAATGTGTATTATAGAAAAATTCACTTATTAAATCATTCAGGTGGACCCTGCATTAAATCGTTCAGGTAGAGCCCACTTCATCAACATGTCCAGCTTGATCTTCTTACACTTTTGCATTGCATATCTTCTGATGATATCTTCTAGATATTCATCACTGATCTCATCTTCATCTTTCTTCACTTTCTTCCTCTTCTCTCCAACCACCATGACTTCTTCAGAAAGATTTTCATTTTCCTTCCCTAAATCAATAGGAATGGCTTTCCTTGGTCTCCGAGGTACAGTAGCTCTTTTTCGTTTAACAGGTGGTGGGTTTTTGTTTTGAGTAATATTATTATTTGCAGGAGTAATTTTGATTCGCTTGGGAACAGTTACTCCAGTAATGTTTGGTGTTGAAGACATGTTTGAACATGAAGGAACTAGAATATGATAAAATAATATCCATTAAAATTTATATCATTTTTTTATTTGATTCGAAATAACACTATCAACTGAATGTTGCATTCACTATTCGAGAGGATTGAAATAATTAATATAAAATATACACACACACACACCTGGCTCAAGTTGTGTTAAAATCCCATAATCATCTGGTAATGTTCCATTTTCAAAGGCTTCTTTCAAAGTCACCAGAGACTCAGTTGCAACTCTCCCCATCTCCTCTGCACTCAAATGTAAATAATGCTTTTGTGATTCTATAAAAAAAAAAATATATAATTTAATCACACACCACACATCCAATCAGTTTATTTGATCAAATAAATTTATTCATTTAAATAATGATAAAAAGATAAACTCACCAATTTCCTTTCTCTGTCTGTTGACATCACTTTCCTCAAAATCAAACGGTGGCACATTAGAACAAATTTCCTGTAATTCACACTGACTAAGATTTTCTTCCATTTTATCACTCACTCGCAGATAAACACACTGTCAACACTTCCACCAGAAAGCTATCTCCAAACTGAATGATTTTTACAATTTTCTAAAGTCATTTATAGCCAACAGTGGATTAGGCTTGGGTATCCATGAGCTTTTTTACCCCCAACTGAGCTATTCTGTTACCTAAAATAATACCAACCCTCACGAACAACATCTCACATAAAAACTTCTTCGGGAAATATCATGCTAACTTAAAAATATTATAGTTACATTATACATCATACAATTGTGATTACATCCCCCTCAGAAAATTTCCCACTTAATTTTTTTTTTTCTAGGATTCACCCCACCCCCTGATATCACCTTTTTGTTTTGAATATATCCCTTATCTATAGGTATGATATCAAGTATATCTTGTACACCAGGTACAACTCTTGATCGCTTCACCAGTAAACTTCGTAACAAATCCTCAATTCTGAGAAAATTTGTGAAATTTTTATGTTTAATGAATCCATATTTCGATATTGTAATATATTGTAATAAATGTTGTAATAATGATTTTCCTTCCTCACGATATTTATCAGGTAATGTATTAATTATTGTTGTTATATCCTCATCAGACACACCTTCACTCTCACCCTTGTCAAATTGTATTCCATCATTTCTCGAATCTCGCATTCCCACATTTCTCACACTTTCCTCATCCCCCACCGAATGCATTTTCTCATATTTCTCAGGGGATTCTTTCTCAATTTTCTTTTTCTGAGATAATAACTGCAATTTCAACTCGTCAGGTAAATGTTCATCTTTTACAATTTGTTTTTTTTCCAAATCACCTTCATCTTCTTCTTCAGATATTTTTTTTTCACATAATTTGATCATATTCTTATATTCCTGTGCATTAATTAGATAAAAGAATTTCATTTTGTAATATTGGAAGCAATGTATTCAATATGTGCAGGCCTTGCAATCCCACCCAGAGCTTTCGTTTTTCACTAGCCTTTATTGCACGAGAGGATAATTTACGCAATATTTTGCTCACTCTTTTTAAAATAGTTTTAACTCTATTTTTTATTTTCAAATTCCCATTCAAGATATTTATACAAGCTTCACTCAACAATTTTAACTCATTCAATTTGATTGACTTTATATAGCCAACTCGCTCCCTATTAGTTTTTGTTATCAATTTTTTCACAAGAGTTGAAAGTCTTTTTACTCCAATTTGTTTATCCATCGGTTTTTTGAAAAAGGATAGTCCACGTACCGTATAAGGTATCTTTTAATTCCACGTTTTTTATGTGTTTTAACAATTTCGACCCTATATATTCCTGTATTCTCAACGGGGATTAATTCCGATTTATAGAATTTCCCCTCTATTCTCTTATTTTCCAAATCAACCAGTGAGTAAGTAATGGGATGAGTTTCATTTACTCCATCTATTTTAAATATCTCTTTAGTGTTTCTGAGAAAACTTTCCTTGAAAAACTTGTGTTGTGTGGTCCCAGCCGCCACTAAACGCACGTGTGTGCCCACACTTAACGTGTTAGATAATGAATCATAATTTATTTTGCTTCGATTCTTATATATACTTTTAAATGCATTTACTATTTCACTCCACGCAGTGGTTAAATGAACATCAGTAGGGGTTTTATAATCCAACCCTCTATGCTTAGAATGGTTATATGTATCCACTAAAATAGGTAGCACATCAATGTATCTCTCAGTATTAAATTCTGTAATATATCGCATTATTTTCATCTTCAAAGTTCTTATCACCCTTTCAGCAAGTGAAACCTTAATCTCTCGATTGAAAGTGTTATATCGACATATTTTATTTTTATTTAATAATTCATTAAGTGCATTCGATTTAAACTCTATTCCTTCATCTGTGAGCATTTTTGAATATTTATATATTGAATTTGAAAAAAAATGTCTCATTTTAGGTACTATATCTTTACTTTTCAATGATTTTACCATATAAACTGATAAATATCTACTAAATATATCAATGAAAATCAACATATACCCACAATCATCATTTTGTTTTTCATATCTCCTCAAATACGCTATATCAGAACAAACAATTTTTCCAGGTCCAGAAGCAATGAATGGACGTCTTTTAAATTTTTTTCTTGTTATTTTATGAAGTGTGTATGAATCTTTAGAATTCAAATACTTTACAGGATCCTCAACCCCTGCTTGTTTTAATTTTGAGATAGATCCCAACCCAGCAGGATGAGACAAATCTCTATAAATGTTTTCAGGGTCTATATCTGTATACATGTCTCTAAACTTTCACCAAAAATGTTTGTTCGGATAAGTAATTTTGAATCTGGATCTTTGGTAAAATCTATCAATAAATAACGATATTTTTCTTTCAATACAATCAACTTATACAACTTTAAAAACATATCTCGTTTTTCCTGTGGTAGAAAAGTGGTTGAAAAGTGAAGCACCTGTCTACTATCCCTCATTCGCAAGAGAACTATATGAGTTGAATTTAATGAAATGCAACGGAATTCTTTGCTCGGAAGAAAAATATTTTGTGTTAAAAGTATAGCTGAAACCTTCTTATGCCTTCCTTTAACGAACACTTCCGCCGCGAGTTTTAATTTCTTTATATCATAGATGATATCATCATAAATTATCAATATCGGTGATAATCCATCATGATCTAATTCAACATTAAATCCATCATCTCGAATAACACCAGCATCTTCCACACACTCTAATTCAGAACCAACCACTATAATCTTATCAAATTTATGTTTGTAGAGTTGAATTAACTTCGATGTAAAATAACTCTTTCCACTACCTGAAAACCCACCAATTAAAACCCTAGCGCATTGATTAAAAATATCTACTTCATCAGACTGAATCCTATCCATTACTACACTAGTGATAACAACACCCATCTATTTTATATGATAATGAAACATTACAATTAGAACATTACAATTTATTGAAAACTTATTATTATACATAATCAATCGCTATTAACTAACACCTCATCAACTTTGATATTCAACTCGTCATGTAACTCCCTCATCCACGATATTTCTTTTCCTGTTTGAATGAGCTCAGAAGTGATAGATTCTATTTTTCCCTCTATCGTAGAGATCTGTGTATTGACTGTAGCCATCGCATCCACACGTTCACGAAGATGAAACAGATGTTCACATATTTTCTCAACTTGAATTGTAATGTTCTTTTCATTCCTCTTCATTGTCTCCTGAATTTTGTTAAATTTAATATTAAACTCTGATTCAATGTCTCTAAAATCACGTTCAACGACTGCAATGGTTGCACGTTTATTAATCCCATTCTTCATATACTCTACTTCACCATTGAGTTTCTCTTCTAATTCTTGCAATCTTGAATATTCTATCTGGGATTGAGAAATCAACTGTCGAATATCATCAACCTCATTATTGATTTGATCAATAGCTTCATTCATCTTGATTTCAATCCCTTCATATTTATGTAGTGATTTATATCCATTACTCTTTTCAATTGTATCGATGAGTTTCTTAAGCACCTTAACACCAGTGAATAAAAAACTCTCCAACACTTTAATAATACATTCATTTTCATTACTCTGGACATCCATCCTTCAATGTATCTATTCAATGACTGATTGAATATTATTGAAGCAAATCTATTTATTGCATGTATTTGAGCATGTACAGACAGCCAAACATTTTTTATTGTACATTAAGGATGGACAGAAACTTATCTCACATCTATCGACACCAATCTCTGCGAGAATTCTTTCAACTATTCTATCATTGCTTCTAAAATTGTCTGAAAAATGGGATAGTATTCTTTTCATACTATATTCTTTATTTAGATAGAATGCAAAATAAAGGCAATAAAGACCACACACTAGTGAATCATTTGATTGCAGCTGAGTTTTCACAAAACTTTTCACATTAAACTTCATGTAACATTTAAAAATATTTCCACCATAAAAAATAGGTTTTTTTGCATAACTATCAACAAATATTACATTATCATTAATATCAAAGTAAAACATCACCCAATGACCCAAAATATTCGGGTTAGAAATAACATTAACTATGTATATCCCTCTGTTTTTTATTTGCAAACTGTCGTTTGTGAATATCCCCTGAAATCTACCTCCAATTTTCAAAAATACGGATTCTAATTGTTTTGAATTCATATTAAATTATTGGTTCTAACTGATTTCCGTGAATCTATTTGTACGATACCATTAATTACACCCACAACGAAAATAACCACATTCTCTGTAAGATTAACAGAAAGTTGTGCAGAGAGTCTCATATTACCTCTACGCTCTAACGAGAGAACCTCACTTGAATTAGTGGATCTCAAGTCGAATGCGAAAATGCTTTTACCACTTTTGAAATTTTCATATGTCAACAAATGATCTTTTCCCATTAAATTCTCCAAGGTGTGATTGAAGAATCGTGCTGGTTGTGATGGAATAGATCCCGTGATAGAACTTGTAACGTTCCCATCAACCTCCAATCGCAGGGAGTTTATGTTGCAATGATCAAAATACCCAGAATTCTTCTTTAAATTCCCATTCAAGGCATCTTGAGACACCATGAATACAATAACTTGATGTGGTATAATACCATTAAAAATATTGTCTAACACGATATTACTGCTCCCTTGTGGTATAATACTATTCTTTATCACAGGACGTGAGTATAAATATTCCACAAAACTATTTTCCAAGGTTAAATTTTGTGAAAGGCTCATGAGAGCTGAAGGTTGTGGGATTATCTTCTTCATCCATATTTTAGCCATAGTAATCTTATACTTGAAATTTTCATCAGTGTTTGTACCTAAAACAACTGCATTGCTAGCAAGATCAAATCTTATCCTCATATCAACACCATTAAGAAGGTAAAAACCTGAATCTGCTAATTCTATGTTCAATGGTGCTATTGTATGAATTCCTGTTACGCAATCAGCTTGGATGCTTTTTTCATCGTTTTTTAAAGAGGCGAGAGTGAAATTATTTGCGATATACGTATGTGGGATTTTGTTATCAAGAGCTTTATAATACATATTCCGGCCATGACTACTCATTTCATCCTTCGATAGACTTAAATGGTGTTTTACAACAGTCCACAACCCAAAGAATGCATTTGATTCACATTGAACACTATTCAAAAAAATAGAACTCTTTGCCAATATTCGATGAGCGAATCCATCAACTAGAGTGACATTATCCGTAGCTTCTATCGCTGCTCCATCTGCCTTTGTAATCGAAACCTTCAATTCTATTGATAACGTATCCAAATCAATAAATTCTTGATCACTACCGTTAATATTGAATTCAATGTAATTATCTGTTATTGCTTCACTATTAATATTCACATTGGATGGTAAAATATCCCTTTCATATCGTGATGAAATACCAGCCTCTAACTTATATATCCTTTTATCATTTGGAAATAAATTCGAGATGGCATTGTGGTACCTCGTTGTTGGAACTGATAAAGATCCCATGTCCTGACTTGTGTCCGTCTATTGTAGTACTATGCCCAAATCAGATAGGGTGGGTATTATATATAAATTAATCGTTAACATATTCACAACTGGAACTTATTTGTATTGAAAATATCTTTTTTTCTTTTGCATTTCTTCTGGTTATTTTTCCTCTTTACAATTTGTTTCTTTGAACTAGTTTTTTTCTTCTTATTTCCCCCTCCTCTAGCTTTTTTAGCAACACGTCGCCCCATGTTAACTGCTGTCTCCATCCCTCGTTCTTTTAACACACGTTTAATATTTCTTCCCTGACCAACATCATCAGCTACATTTTTTGCAAAATTACCAACTTCAGGGAGAATTATACTCTTGATAAATGGAAGTGCATAACGAGCAAATCTCCCAACAAAAGATAATAAAGACCCACCTCTATTGTGGTAAACTCGGATATCAGATAACCCTCCACCCCTTTTAGAAAAAAGGGTGTTGAAATCTTGTATAGACGGGGATATATATACCACTCGCATGCTTGAACTTTTATAAATGAGCTGAATATATAATTACACTAGTTTATATATAATTATTTGAGTTTAAAATGTAAAACACACAAAACATCTACATCTTCATCAAACAGAATCTCATTTCCATTTTGATCTGTAATTTTTATCGAAATATCTTCTATTAAAGTATTCTTTACCCCTTTGTAATTAAGTTGCGGGACGAATTTCCCCCTTGCTATATCGGTAGGGATTACATCTATGATGTTGATAGATTTATCCCCTAAATGTGATGGATGAACAATATCAGTATAAACAAAAAAACACTCTATTTTCCTTGGAATTTTAACTGGATTTAAAATTAACGGGACAGTAGATTGCTCAGTACCCACCCCCAGGAACCTGGCCATATGGTCTGAGAACTCCCAAAACAGCTCACTTGACTCATCCACTATTGTATGGTCAAGTTTTCCCAGTGTAATATAACAATCATTTGTTTTAAATCTAAAAATTGGTTTCTGTGATCTTTTGGAAATATTTCTTATGATTAAGAAGGAAACAAAATCATTATTTAATTGTTGTATTGCCTTAAATATGGACACTCCCGTAATATTTACACTGCACAGATATTTTGAAGTGTAGAGTTTTTCAACTAATCCTTTATCATTGAAGGTTTTAATGTGAATATTTATAAAGAAATTAGGATCATATTTTTTTATGCAATGATACTCGGGTGAGAAAGCAATATTAGATAAAGCCACCACATAATCATCGTTCAAAAGTAAATTAGGTAATATTTTATTCGTGAATTGAGAAGCTTTATTATTTCTATAAATATTTTTATTCTCTTTACTAGACAAATATATATTAAAGTCTTCACCCATCATCTTGAAGACCAATACTGAATAGGATATTCACGAACATGAGGTTTTATTGAAACAAGAGAGAGATAGTCACAAATATTTATTCATACTAATATTTTTTTTTTACATAATTACATACATTGATTAATTCATTCACTCTAGTCCAAAATGCACCCTTCCTGGTTTAGATCTTCTCGCCGTTAAATCTAGAGTGTGTTCGATATGTAGGTTATGTTTAGCGTGTTGAATATCTGTTCGTTTTTTACAAGGTTGAGGAATGTTATAATCACAATCAGGTATATCAGGATGCCCGAAAGCGATTGATTTTGTGTTATCAAGCCAATACCTTTTTGTGTCAAGTTTAGATAGCGCTCGCTTTGTGTTTGTAACTGTAAATAGTTTATAATCTTTTTTTCTAATGTTTACACATTCGACAGTTTTATAATTACATTCAATGTTTTTATGTATTTTCACGTAAAGATCATGTCTCATTTCATGTTGTTTACATTTATTGATTCCTTTAGCAGTTTGTTTTGTTTCATTGTCGGATGTAAGAATGGAATAGCATTTCGGTTGCAATATGCAAATTTCAGAGACTTCAGAGTTTGCAAGCTCTGATTTCAATTTCCCCAACTGTGATTTATGTCTATCTGAGTGTAATTTATGGTTTGGTGGATAATTACTTAAATCTAAATGTTCTTTTAAGGACTCATCATTAAAGTGATCGGAGATCAAGAATGAGTTGGATCTTATAAAATAGGAATCTGTGTCGGTATACATTAAATTGATTTTATCATTAAATCTTTTCTTTAAAACATTATAGAAAAAATTGTACATGTAATATTTACTATGTTGGAGAATATACCACCCAATATAAATTGGTGTCTTCATTTTGATATTATCTGAAAACAATTTAATAATTACTGAGTTTTCGGAAAGAGGGATGACCTCTTTTAATAATGGATTTCCTATATACCTCTCGAACATTGGTAATGAAGTGATTAATTTCGTATCAATCTGATTCTTACGTGCATTAAAGAGCATTTTTCCGAATACTGAATTATTCATAAGCTTCCAAATAGCACTTTCATATGAATTCTTTGAGTTTTTTCTAAGATTTATATTTTTGTTTATATAGCTACGGAAACACGACTCTTGTTTGAATTCAAATATTTTATGAATTCTTATAATTTTAATGCCTAACTTTAGATAGAGTTGAAGCAATTTAATTGAAATAAGATATTCTTTTTGCGGGAAATGTGTTGCTGTGAGTTTTTCCGTGATATAGGACTCTGACAAGTTGAGATTCTCAAATAGTTCCTTTGTGAAGGGTGATAAGTGATTAAAATCTGGTTTGAAATGATTTATCCCTAATGGAAGCTCGTCAGTAACTTTTTTAACATCATCAGGAATTTCAAAATCAATCAATAGACAATATGTGTGATCGCCATCAACATCAATGTTAGGAATGTCAAATTTTTCTATTTCATTTTGTGTGAGTTCACGCTTTTCTCCAATAGGTAGCTTATCATTCATTACTGTAGCGTATAAGCTATTAAAATCAAGAAATAACCCTTCTGATATTTCCTCATCAGGATCAAAGTTGCATAGTGATGGATTGTTAAATTTTTTATATCCCTCATTAGCTATTGTTAAACCACCCCGTATATTGGATTCGAAAAGTGATAAATCTTCAACGTTGTAAAGTAAATCGAAACTTCTTTTTGAGTTAAAAAGAGCTGAGCTGACAGCCAATGAGGGTAGAGTTATGAATTGACATGCATCCAACTCATGTTCTTTAAAAACTACATTGCGAAATTTCAAAAAGACTTCAGCAAGTAGAAAAACATCACATTGAAGATATAGTTTCATATAATCTTCAATGGTTTTACAGTTTGCTTCATTGTAAACTAATTGTGCAAAATTATAATCTTCTTCAGAAACATTAGAATCTTTTAATGCACTGAAGAAGTATTTATGTTCAGGTAATTCAGATTCTTGAAGTTTAGAGAAAGAGTCAATATATTCATATGGAAATATCCCCTTCCTCAGTGATAATTGAATCACATTATCTGAATATCCTCTTTTAACTAACTCTGTCTTGAATAGATTAAAATCATGTCCTGACTTCTTCAAATCTTCTGTAAGATGATCAAGACTCCTTGGAAGAAAGCTACAGCTATCAATAAAACGAAGTGTTACTTTATCACCTGTGTCTGCGCTACCCCCATATTCTACTGAAATTTGAATGATGTTTTGACCTGCTTTGCTAATGATGTTTGTTGTATAATCCCTATTAGATAACCCGTTTAGAATGAATGAGCTATCATATTTTGAAAAGTTGTGTGCAAGTATAGGGAGTTCATATCTTTTAGTTGAAATACTTGAATTGCAGCTAAAACAGAGTGTTGCTATATAATTCCCTTTTATGACTTTACCATCCCTTTTGATAACCTCCTTATCCCACCCGTGATGACGGTGCTTATCTCTTCCATCTGGGTGAATGAACTTATTATTACAAAACGCACAATTAGTGGCTGTATTATGTGTTTTCCAATCATTTTCACCCATTACTATATTTTTATTCCATGTGGATTTATAGATCCCTACCAACTTTTTATAATCATTTAAAATATTATCAATTAATCTACCAGCATCATTTGTTGTTTCAATTCCTGAGGAAACAACATTATCATTCTCAGAATCCACTATTATATAGGAATATGAACACATTTCATGTTCGTGTAATATATTGTTATGTTGATGTTTTTTTAATATTGATTCACAATCAAAGAAAGCAACAAATTTAGCTTTTTGTGTAGCTGCAAGTGCTCTAAACTTGTACTTCTCTTCCTCACCGGGTAATTTAATATTTTGTAAGTAATTATACTGTCTGCAAATGGTGATGTGTCTAGCATAATCCCCTGATATGGTATTGAGACAGAAAGTACAATAAGGGTTAAGTGGACGTGTTTGATCTGTCTTTCTAGCATTGTGAATGAATCTTTGAATATCTGTTATTAAAACTATATGATTTTCTTCGTTTATCGTGGCAAGATATATATATGGCAAATTTGGATCATTCTCACTTTTACGTATTATTTTTATGGAACACCTATCATCATGGTCTTTAAGTTGATATACTATTATATTACGATTGGTGGCTCTTTCTATTTTTTTGAAATCTTCAATTGTAACTGTTCCATCATTTATGAGTGGGAATGAAAAATACTTTCCTACATTTTTCTCATAGTGTTTCTTATCTGTTTTATCTCTTTTAGGAAATGTCCCATCCTCAATCATAAAGTGTGCGATGATTGAGTATTGGACACAGTTGGTATTAGTGTTAATGTTCAATATAGAATAACGTCCTCCTAACTTTTTGGGTGTGGGTACATATTTTCCATAGCGTTTTAATGTTCTCTCAGTGTTAAAGATGGTGAGTTTGAGACTTTTTATAGAACTAAGTGTCCACCCACTACCTTTTGTCTTAGCATTATACAGATTAGTAATTAATAAATTAATCCAATGATCTACCATCTCTATCTGAATGTCGGATTTGGGAATGTGTGTATGGTGATCATAAGATTCTATCTCCCCTGTTTCTTGCAATCTTTCTAATTTTGACGTGAAAGTTACATAAATTTTATCATGAAAATTGGGAATATACCCCATTTCATGAAGAATTGCGAAAATGTTTTCATTTAAATATGATGATAAATCTTCTGGTAGTGTAAATTCTGGCAAAAATGTAATGGTTTGTGTTATCACACGATTTTGAAAAGAAGAAGCATGATTTGAGACTATATGTGATTGTATAGGGGGTTGAGGCGATGGGGTGATAGCATCTGGTATGGGAGGTTGTGGTGTGTTAACATCTGGGGATCTATCTTCATCTTCAGTAGACTCTATCCTTTTCCCCCCAGCTCCTATTTCAATGGTTGGTGACGTTTCCTCCTCTAGATATTGAGCAATACCTGCTATTCTATCCATTTCTTCGGGAGAGTAATGATCTGAGATTTGAAAGAAAAAAAAAGTTATATGATGAACAATGTAAAAAAAAAGTTATATGATGAATAATATAAAATAATAAATGTGAGTGTGTTAACATAAAATATTCACCAGTGTTTGAGTGATTATCTTCGATGTTTGAAAGAATGTTTTCTAGATCATCCCAATCATTGCTTGGTTGATGAGTAGTAGATTTCATTTCTTCTCCCAATATCTGTTGTGAATTCTGAAGAGACGGAAGAATGATTTCCAGATTCCCCCAATCGAAATTTGCTGGTGGTGGGGTGGGGGAATTCATTACTTTTTGCAATAATTCCAGCCCCATCTCCTTTATTTGTTCTGGTGTGTATTGATCTGTGATAAATTTATAAGAAATTAAATATGACATAATGTACTAAAGCATAAAGAATAAAATGTATCAATATTAAATTATAATCACCATTGTTTGCTTGTGCATCTTCAAATTTTGAAAGAGAGTTTGATAAATCAATCCAATCACTGTTTGGATAATGTGTTGGTGAATTCATAGCCCTTTTTAATAATTGTACACCAAACTCCTTTATTTGTTCAGGGGAGAGATGATCTGAAAAAAAAAAGTTACTAGATGAAATTTAAAGTAGTGTTGGTTTAAAAAGTGAGATTACCATCTTCAATATTTAAATTCAAATTCATGTAATTTAATCTATACAATTAGAATTATAATACTCACCAATTGTAGATTTATTCATTTCCCTTTGATCGTTTGAGATTTGTGTGATATTATTTACATTGTCATTTCTTTTTTCTGAAATTTTTCCTCTCTCTACAGGATAAGTGATAGAGATAATTAGAATAAATATAGATGTATATATTTATTTATCACGGATAATGCAAGTAAACTTACCACTCCCCAATTTACATTTTTTTTCAAGGGATGGGGATGATTCAAAATTTTGTTCTGTAATAAAATAAAATTCGATAAATAAAATATATAATTGTACATTAGTTGTATCGTTATTATCATGAGTAGGCTTACCATTATCTAATTTATGTTTTTTTCCATACGAGGAACACGGGTCAAAATTTTCATCTGTAATGAAAAACAATAATTTTCAATAAATAGGCACACTTTTCATATAATCACATAAATTTTAAACAAGATTGCAAGGTTACACGCACCATTCATTGTTGTTCACATAACACTTGTTTGAAACTGTATGATGTTGTATACCCCTCAATGGCTCTCTCCCCTTCTGTGTGTATGTATGTACATGTCTGAGTCAAGCGATGGGGGTAGGCCTTCTGTAACCTAATCACCGCCTCTTAGGTGAGAAGCTAATTAGTGTTCTCGTGTGAATCAACTGACCAACATGACAATCACACAGCTCTTTAATATTGGAGATTTTGATATATCATATGATTCACAATATGACCGAATCAAGTTTAAATACTTGGATTCGTGGATTCCATTTTCTATTCATAGCTTCTTAATGTTTTTACAATCATTAAGATTCAGATTTCCTGAAACAAATGATGAACTTTCGTTCACGATAAGACAGTTTCCATCTGCAATTGAAGTATTTCGTCTCAACGGAAGTTATGTTATAATGTTTCTTAACTCGACTCATCCATCAAGAATGGTTATAGATGCCACGACAGTGAAAATTCTTACAACACATCTGTTATTGGAGAGAGTTGTTAACTTACAGAAAGGTGACAGCCTACAGCTTCCTGGAGAATATGGAGAAACATCTGAAAGATCTTATTTTTAAAATAAAGAGGTTTATAGAATTAAGAATTAGGAATTTTTCTATAGAATTATACACATTTACTTTTAAAATGTTCAATTTTTTTTTTTTTTAAATTAATGTATTAATATTCAGTGTTGGTGAATTCATTGTAATATATAGATAGAAAATGTCTTTTTAATGTAATATACTTTTAAGTTGATTTTCAGTGTTGGTGAATTCATTGTAATATATAGAAAATGTCTTTTTAATGTAATATACTTTTAAGTTGATTTAGAAAATTTCTTTAGCATTAAGTAGCTGGATCTTCTGTGAGAAAATAATAAAATATATTCGCTTCCTCTGATCACTAACTTGTTTAAAGTCAAATTGGCGGTCATAGGAGGTGTATGTTATTTTATTAAATCTACTCTGCACAGCACCTCTTGGACTCTAAGAAGATGGAAGGATGGACGGAAGAAGCCTACATTATATCTTAAATAATATTATTTCATATAAACTTTATTTAAAAATATTTTTAGAACAGTATACCATCCTCTGTGTGTATTCTATCGTTTTCTATATGGTACATTTAGAAAGAAAATTTAATTGTGTGAACTATGATATTTATTTAATTAATACTAATTCTATGTATAGCAGATTGAAATCATAACGAATGGAAAAAAAAAAATAAATTACTAGCCTTTTCAACCCGTCTATATTATAATAATAACATTTGAATTTTTTTAGAACAGTATACCCCACCTCTGCTCATTCTATCGTTTTCTATATGGTGCGTTTAGAAAGAAAATTTAATTGGGTGAACTATGTCAATTTGTGTTGGCTCCATATACTAAACACTTCTATTTCATTTCTATTTATTTAATTAATACTAATTCTATGTATATCACATTGAAATCATAACGATTGGAAAAAAATATATTACTACCCTTTTCAAATAAATCATTACTCATCTGTCACACACTCCTTTTTTTCTATATAACAAATAAATTCACAATTACACATCTTAGATATTACACCAAACTTTCATATATATATTCCATCAACACATTTATTACACCTGTCAAACTATCCTTTTTTCTATGTAACAATTTAACACAGAATTATATAAAAACCATCCTTTTCACTCATCAATCTCACCACCTGTCAATCTCACCCTTCGATCACCCCACGCGAATATGCTAATTATAGCCATGCAACATTACCACGTCCTAATTATAGCCTTGCAACAATACCCTGTGTAATCAATACCTTGAACCTCCACTACTGTCATTCATCGATGACTACTCTGGGTATATGCTTGTCTACTTTTTGAAGAACAAAAGTGACGCTACCAAAGCCACAATTTACAAATAAGTTTTTAGCATATGTTCATAACACCTCTTGGGAACCTTGAAAGACTTAGAAGTAACAATGGCACCGAATATACTTTGAAATAATTTGAGGAACTGATGCTAACCAATAAAATACGACATGAATATACTGCCCCTTATTCCCCACACCAGAATTTTTTGAAATGATAAGATGCCTCCTCCTTGAAGCGAAATTACCCAAAGATTTCTGGAATTATGATGTGCGAATGTCGGCCTTCATTAGGAACAGGTGTTTTAGAAAAGGCATTGGAATGACACCACTTGAAGGTTTCATAGGGCAAAGGCCAGATATAAGAAACATGAAAATCTTCGGAAGTCAGTGCTATGCTTATGTGCATCAAAATAAGCAAAAGTTTGATGATAGGGCTGAAGAGGGGATATTTTTAGGTTACGACCCTCAAAGTCCCACCCTACTTGTGTATTTCAAAAATAGAGAAGAGATACGACGAATTAGATGTGTCAAGTTTTTAAACAACGATCTTTCCGACAATGATGAGGAAGAGGAGTACGATGGTCACATATGTGATGTAACTCAAAACCCGAAAATCAAACAACGGAGCAAGAAGAATCCACTGAAGAAAACAATAATCAAGGAGAGGAAGAAACTGCCGAACCTCAGGAAAAAGAAACCAGAAAGAAGCCTATTCATCTTAACGATTATGTTGATCCAGATGATAGTGACTTGATAGGATGTGTAATCGATCGCATTTATAAAATGCATGAGTTTCCAGTTTCTTATGAAGAGGCTATCTCATCATCTGATGCTAGTAAGTGGCGTCATGCTATGGATTCGGAGATGATTGCATTAAAGGAGAACAGCACTTTCGACCTGAAACCAAGACCTACAAATAAATCTGTCATTGGTGGAAAGTGGGGTTACACTGTTAAAGAAGGTTCCAACGATGATCGAAGATACAAGGCTCGATACTTGGCAAAAGGCTATTCGCAAGTAGAAAATGTAGATTACCAAGAAACATTTACTCCTACGGCTCGGATGACGTCTGTTAGAATGCTGATGGATCTCGCGGTGCAGGAAGATCTAATAGTGCACCTAATGGATGTTAAAGCAGCATACCTGAATGCTCTCTACGTGGAACAACCAGCTGGATTTGAGCAAAGGGACGAAGAAGGAAATGACTTAGTTTGGAAACTAAGCCGATCACTTTATGGACTCAAACAATCAGGAAGAAACTGGAACAATCTTCTGCATAAGTTTTTAGTTGATTTGAATTTTGAGCAATCTCATATCGATAACTGTGTATACACTAGGTATAAAGATAATTTGAAGGTTATTATTATAGTCTATGTTGATGATTTGATTATTGCTGCTACTAATATTGCTTTTCTTGTTGAAATGAAACGATTTCTTACTGATATATTCAATATGGAGGACTTAGGACAAATTTCATATTTCTTAGGCATAGAGTTTGAAGTTTCTGATTGTAAGATTGAGATGAGTCAGACAAAATAGTGTTATGTCCCAACAAACATATGAATGTCGATTCGATGCCGTTTGCTGTCGAATTCGTAGCGCTAACGGTGGGTATCGACTTAGCAACCATTTCGACACATAGTAGATATAAGAATGTCTGTTTCTAAATGATATCGGAATTTACACTTCGAGTAGAAACACGAAAACCGATACATGGTTTTAACAGCAGCATCTTGACGTCGGCATGTCTGTTTCCAAACGATATCTGAATTTATGCTTCGACCAGAAGTGCGAAAACAGATACGTAATTTTAAAAAAATAGTTTCAAATTTTGAAATTCATTTTCTTTTCATCTTCCTGTTTTATAATACGTAAAGAAATGTAGGAATTATTTCTATTCAATTGGATTGTACCTTTCTATAACATAGTGCTCCCTTTAAAATTAATACACTTATAACTTATAAGGGACTACGGCAGTTGTAAAGGTACGATAAGGCATTAGCACACTAGTGCGATTGTACAATGGATCAACGTAAAGTAAGCGATATTGGAACATCGGTTGTTGAACAGTGTTCCTCCAGTACCGTGAAAATGAAATGGATAACCAATCAAGTGATTTTTCGATGGCCAGTGCATTTGTTGTTATGAATCTATTCTAAACTGCTTATTGAAAATAAGCCACGAGGGGTTCCTGAAGCTGTCTTTGGTGAATAGAAGAGAAGTGGGGTGGCGTCCCTTGGGACCCAAACTGTTGTAATTTGGATTATGTATAGTCTATTTTATGTTTATCAGGTTTTTAACTCTTCTTACAGTTTTAGAGGATAGCGCTAGGGTTATGCTCTACAATTACGTATGAAGTCTTAAATTTTCTGTTATGTAGGCTCGTAGACTTCATTTACTATTACCTCTTCATTTCTCTCTTCCATCCTTGAGTGCAGCCACCGGTGCTTGAGACCATTTTTGTCACATTCCTCGGTAATTGTGACAGCATTCACGGAGCAGCTTTTCAGCATTCATGAGCGTCGTGACTTCGTCCATGGAGCCACTTTCCATTCTCACTGCTTCTTGCAGTCCCTTGTATTTCATTTTCTTTTGACGTTAGCGACATGGCCTTTGGTTCCGAAGCAGACGTTAAACCTCTACTAAACGTAAATAATTAAAAGTTGATGGGCTAGTTAACATGTTTCATTTTAGAGTAAATTCTGTGTTATCAGACGGTTCCAAATTTTTCGAATATGTAAGAAATAACTAATAATAATTATCATTATTCAATTCTTACTTAAATTGGCATCCATGATACCAGTACGTAAAATACAAGTTTAGAAATAAAAATCATTACATAAATAATTTTTCCACATAAAATGCAGAACCCCACATCCGATAACTTGAGCTTTCACCATAGTACCAAAAGCTGCAAATGAGACGATTGAAATTCAGTGATTCACAATATATATAATTAAACTTAAAGTGGTTATCGGACTCAATAAATCTATATATAATAATCATTATTTAACTTTTATTTCATTTGGTTTCATACCTTCAGCTATTTTGCTTCTAATCAAATAGTAGTTAAATAATAATTATTATATTTTCCTTTGTCACGCGTTCGAAATTATAGACCCTATTAATAACTTGAAATATATACCCTACTGCAAAAATATTTCACAGAGCACAAAATTCATGTTTGTTCAATGAAACACAATAATTATAAAAATATAATTATCTATTAATTTTAATTAATGCATCACAGAGCTTTCATCTTTATTCTAAGTCGTGGCCTCAAAACATTTTCTATAATTTGAACTCATAGAGAACGAAATATTTAAGGAGTTACAATTATATAAAAATTTGACCAACTCATTACTATTTGTAATAACAATAAGTTGTGATTTTGGTTATAAAAGCAGTGCTTGCCTGTATTGTTCTATTCACTTTAAAATATTTTTAAGTATCTCCGGGTCGTTTAATATCAAAATTTTTTTCTAGTCAAATGCATCCACGGTGGCAATGTGACAGAGCTACTGGCACGAGGACGGATGGGCCCACGAACGATACCAGGACACATCACTTCATTTCTTCTCATTTAATTTACACATAACATTATGTAACATTAATCAAATTGATATGCATCTAAATGTACAGAACGTTATATCAATGAAGAAAGAGTTTTCAATTTTAATTTCTTTATTTTATGGATGCAAGTGGATATCGTTTCGAAGCATATTAGATATATAATTAGGCGTCTGTTCGATGCAGAATCCCTATGTATGTTAGATGTCGTAATTTATCTTTCTATTCAACGCTGTTATAACGATATCGCTTCGATGCCAAATATACTTGATATGATGCGGTTTAGCGGTGCAAACGGATATCGGATTGATGTCTACTTGATGTCACCATGTCTAATTTGTTACTGGTATTCGATGTCGGAAGAGAGGTTATACAGAGTCGTTTAGATATCGAATAGATACATTCATGCTTGCTGGGGTAATGTTACCTAATATATACGTTTATAACCTTACCTATAGTTCTACATATTTCAAGCAATTTTAATTGAGATTTGAGGGAACACAAACCGTTATTAAAGAATTACTTGTTAAGATTATTATAAAACTTTCCGCTATTCTAGAAAGGATGAATAACGTAATGGAAGAAGAGCGGGGAAAGACGCATGTTCTTCGCTTCAGTGTTAAGCAGAAACCTATGTATATAATAGTAGCCGAGAGGTACGGTACATGTTCAGAACGTAAAATAATTAAATGAACGGGTCAGTTTTCCCCGGGTACGGAGGTTCGGACTTGCGAAAAAGACGTTCCGAACACTGAAGTCCGAACCGTTTTTGAAGAGGTTCCGAATCCGAATGTCCGAACCCATTTTCCAGTCCGAACCGGTTCGCGAATAAAGGTTCGCGAACATTCGTGCGGAACGCCCAGCTCTGGAAATAACTTTAGATTAACTAGTTATATTCTTGATTCAAATTACATGAAGTCTCTAAGAAATGAATTTATGTATGCTTGATTCATTATGTAGGTAGGTATATCAAGATTATAAATTAAAAGCTTCATCTTTCGAATAATAATTATTTACATCGTGGCAGTTGCGTTTGTCTTTGACTTGTTATTGATTTGTTGTTGTTAATTCAAAAGCCACAACATAGTAAACAGACACCTTCTCTGTCACAGAACATTGAATAAGAAGAAGCTCAGATCGAACGTGTACACATGGTGTACCCAGTCGTAAAATTTCAACCAATCACGTCCATTGATCGCTGACGTCACTATAAACACTCTCTCGAAAACAGTTTGAGCGTGCATTCTACCTCAGCTCATTATCTTTGCTGGGAGTCATATCTTCCTACCAAATTAATTACACGATTATCTATATTCTATAGCCCAGCTACTAAGCAATAATAAACTAATCTTCTTTGCAAAAAACACAAACTGACACAATTTCGGTTGTAATACGCATTCAAAATACGGACTCAAACAGAACTGGTGAAACGAAGCCTCTGATTGGCTGAGTGGCTCTAGTTGAAGTGACGTCACTGTAAACGGCACTCAAGAGTAATATAATGGGATCTACACTTCCACAGTACATAGAATAAGTATTCTATATACTATAGGTATTCTATATACTGTGTACACTTCTTCTTCTATTCAATGTTCTGTGTTCTCTGTACTTTGGCCACAAGCTCACTTACCACTACCGAAGAAACTACTGAAACCCTGTCCTCTAGGTAGTTAGGCTCTAGCCTGAAATCATCAATTCAAAAGCCTGTAGCAGTAGGTAACTTGGTTAGCTGACCTGAGTTAGGTACCTTACCAATTCATTCAAGTGAACAAACAGTACATGGAAATTAATGTACCTAGTAACCTAGTTAGATTCTGTGTTACAAAAGCTTAAGGAAACCTGGTAGAAAAGGAATCTGTGTAATTGTATAGGCTAACTAACTAGCTAAGTAGACTGTAGCTATAGGTTTTCAGGCAGACATTCATTCATTAAGATATGATAAGGTATCAAAAATTTTTAGGTGGTTTTTCAATAGTCTGAAAAATGTGAAAATAAAGAGAGCTTTTCTGCAGAACAAGGATCAAGTTCAACTGTCAACAATGCTACCTTTTGACTATTCACTATTGTGCAGAATTTCAGCAGCAGCAGTGAGAGTCTGCTGTGTACCTCAACCAAAGACTTAAGACATTATACATTAATATAATTTTTGAAGTCTGGTGCTATTATCATTATTATGGACTTGGCTGAGTTGGCTCTTAGCAAAAATTGCTTGCATTTCTCCATTAATTTACAAATTTAAACAAGTACCTACCTACCCAGTCTGCAAAACATGCACAATCAGTCTCTGGATATTAATTTTTATAGCAATTTGTCTCCACAGATTTAAAATGAGATTTTCAAATTTCTCTTCAAAATGTTGAAATTTTAGTTAAATGTATTACACACTCATTATATATTTAATGTTAACTTCCTGTTAGACTAGCTCAGCTATATTAAATTACCTATTGTTTCAATAACCATGTATTAATTTTAATGAGAAACGGACATAAGGTCTAAAGTCGATCACACTTCCGTCGAGGGTTAAATACCCTGTCTTGTAGTTTCTGAAATCAGTCTGTCTTGAACATTACTCAGTGAGAGATGAGTTCCACTCATCTCTCCATAGACTTCTAATTGTATAACATATTTACTCTTTAAATAAACTCTATGTCTTAACGTTGTTAACCCACTGTTATTTAACCTAATTCTAACAGGTTATGGGCCCAGTGAACGATAAGAGTTTATAAATCAAATTATGTTTAAACAAATTAGAAGTTTATAATAGTAATAAAAACGAAGTGCTGTGAAAAAAGTGTTAACCTATATGAAACATATCACTCAAAACGCTTGCGTAAGCATATCGTGTTCACGCGCTAATGAGGTCAATTATAATGATTGCTCTAGCGAAAAATGCACTTGTGTTATAATATAATGATTTAGTACTTTTGCGGAAGAGGTGTCAAGAGAGGTCACAAATTACCTTTAAATCTGTGACCTTATCCTTTGGTAAACAGTCTTTCAACAAAAGGTTCTTGCGAACTAAGACTTGTGTTACTGTTCCAATTAAATATTAATAATTATATTCAGTGAAGTTATTCTTATGAATTAGAATAATTTTAAAACATCAAACTCAGTTAAACAGTAAATCAATTTAACTGCTGTGGTTGTTTATGTTTGTTAAAGTATTAAATGATAATAAATACTTTCAACAAAAGGCTCTTGCGAACTAAGACTTCTGTTGTTGTTCCAATTGAATATTAATAATTATATTCAGTGCAGTTATTCTTATGAATTAGAATAATGTTAAAACATCAATTCAGTTAAACAGTAAATCAATTTAACTGCTTTGGTTGTTTATGTTTGTTAAAGTATTGAATGATAATAAATACTTTCAACAAAAGGCTCTTGCGAACTAAGACTTCTGTTGTTGTTCCAATTGAATATTAATAATTATATTCAGTGCAGTTATTCTTATGAATTAGAATAATGTTAAAACATCAATTCAGTTAAACAGTAAATCAATTTAACTGCTTTGGTTGTTTATGTTTGTTAAAGTATTGAATGATAGTAAATACTTTCAACAAAAGGCTCTTGCGAACTAAGACTTCTGTTGTTGTTTCAATTGAATATTAATAATTATATTCAGTTATTCTTATGAATTAGAATAATGTTAAAACATCAATTCAGTTAAACAGTAAATCAATTTAACTGCTTTGGTTGTTTATGTTTGTTAAAGTATTGAATGATAGTAAATACTTTCAACAAAAGGTTCTTGCGAACTAATACTTGTGTTGCTGTTCCACTTGAATATTAGTAATTATATTCAGTGAAGTTATTCTTATGAATTAGAATAATTTTAAAACATCAATTCAGTCAAACAGTAAATCAATTTAACTGGTTTGGTTGTTTATGTTTGTTATGTATTGAAAGATAATAAATACTTTGAAAACATGACTTCAAATAAGTTACCGGGGATTGTTCCCCTAGACGGAAACAGACATCAACAGGGCGATAACTCCAGCAGCAGTGGTTACGGTTCAGGGGGCTATGGGGGTAACAGCTACTCATCCCAGAGCTACCCCAATCTGGATACACCCAGCAAGGAGGAGTATACGGCACTTGGAACAGTGGGGGGTACTATGGACAGCAGCAGAATTACTATGCACAGCAGCAACAGACACCGCCAACCCAAATCTCTTACGGCAACTGGGGACAACAGGCACCGGGCGGTTGGAGTGCCGCAACCACTGGACAAGCTGCCGGTACTTGGAGTGGCTATGGACAACAAACCGGACAAACGCCCCAGCAAAGCTGAAGCAACTCCACGCAGGGTGGTGGCTATGGGAACTACAACTACAAGAAGTAAAATAAGTAAAGACTTGTTTGTTTGTAAATAGCTACACAAGAAAGTGGTAGTGTTAAGTTGCTAAAATGACTTAGTTTAACTGACATTTAACTTACGCCATATTGTAGTTCTATTCACAGTAAATAAATAACCTGATGTTAGTCTAGTGGTAGGTTTAGTTAACTTTCGCCTCTACGGTTCTTGCACCGGTGTACAACTTGCTTCAGCATTTGTGAAGTGAATTCTCAAATTAATTGAAATTAGTCTTTTGGATAGTAGTTAGATAGAATTTTTATTGCTTTTTAATGATCAGCAGATTAATCTTTGAATCGTAACAAAAACTACCGACACAGCATTTAATTATTATTTTAATTGATGACTCAGCATGTTTACTTAATAGAAGTACGCGGTCTATTAGGTGAGCATATGAATTGAATACAGATGAATTGATATTCATACTGTGAATATTTGTGAATATTTAGAAGTGAATATTTAGAAATAAATAATTTTTCATTTTGAAATACTAATTAGATTTTGATGATTAGAAAATTTTAGAGTCAAAATAAATTAGGAATTTGCAGGAATGAAATATTTTTAAATTAATATACATAAATGAAATGGTTATATTTATAACTAATTTGCAGTAAAATATTAAACGAACTTTCAATTTTTCTGAAGAAAGAATTTAATAGTAAATTTTATTCAATAAAATAATTAAAAAATAGAAATTCTATTTTTTAACGGAAGGATGTTAATTTTAATTGCATGATTATTAATCAATGTTAATTTTTACAAGTTAAATTGAAATAAAATAAGCAAGAATGTCACAATATGTTAAGTTCAGTTTTGATGTGTATTCATACTATTTTTTATGTTATATGTAAGTTTGAAATATTTTATATACATAGTATATTTTCTTTTTGGATTTCTGAAGACTCTATTTTATATCGACATTCAGAAATAAAAAGAGGGGAAGAAAGGAATTATTTGAAATAGAATTAAACCATTAATAAATGTTTAAAATTCTTGCAGTTATAGGTTTGATGTTTATGATTGTTCAATTTGAATTTCAGAATTTTTCAATTTGAGTTTTAATGGTTTGAATTTTAGGATTGATTAAAATGAGATTTATGTCTTTAAATTTAGAATAATTCATTTCCTATGTAAATTGTTGTTCATTGTTTTTTTTATGGATCGTCTGACATATTAAACACTAAGAACGGCTTGAAAAATATTTCTTAAACTATGCTTGCTGACATATTCTCTAAATCGTTGCCTATTGATAGATTTACCAAATTTGTTAAATTAATAGGTATGAAAAATATATAATGTCGTGTGAGGAGGAGTGTTGAAATTTTAGTTAAATGTATTACACACTCTTTATATATTTAATGTTAACTTCCTGTTAGACTAGCTCAGCTATATTAAATTACCTATTGTTTCAATAACCATGTATTACTTTTAATGAGAAACGGACATAAGGTCTAAAGTCGATCACACTTCCGTCGAGGGTTAAATACCCTGTCTTGTAGTTACTGAAATCAGTCTGTCTTGAACATTACTCAGTGAGAGATGAGTTCCACTCATCTCTCCATAGACTTCTAATTGTATAACATATTTACTCTTTAAATAAACTCTGTCTTAACGTTGTTAACCCACTGTTATTTAACCTAATTCTAACACAAAATGGCCAAAAATCTCAAAATTCTCTCCACTATTTACATGTAAACATCAGTCTGCAGAATTTTACAGTCTGGTGTAAACATGGAATTAATTAGGAAATTGTTGCCGGTCCGCCGGATAATTCAGGAGACCAATTTCAAGGACTCAATAGTCACCGGATAAACTTCACAACTTCATGCATCTTTTGCAGACTGGTTACCTACTAGCTAATATTGATAAGTGCATACCCATTCACATTCAACAGTATCTTAAAGTTGAGCAGCGTACTACCATACGGCGCCAGTCTGCAGAATGTGTCTCTTCTCCCGTAAAGACTTTAATTTGAGAGAGAGCTACTTTCTGACTCTCAGCAGCAGATTCAGAATCTCCCACAGCTAAATTAATGGTAACATAGGAATTAATTCAAGGTCTCCCGCAGAGATCTCCAATTTCTAAAATTCAATCAAAAACTCCCGCAGAGAGTCTTGGAAAAATGTTCCATATTCTGCAGACTGGATACGGCGCAGTGCGCACCACTGTACATTCTTCTATCATTGGTTTCAACCCACTCTGGAAAAAGAGGTCTTTTCTGATCGATTAATTGCTCTGTTGGAGTTTAGCAAACCTTGAAATACAATAATAAATTAATGGGAACTGTATAATCCGCAGCATTTAGCCTCCAAAATTCATCTGTTAGCCTAAGGTATTTTCCAGAGTGAGTTTCAACATAATTGTCTGTTATGTAACTTATGTAGTTTGTTGTATCCACAGAATCCACTAGTTTGTTACTGCACACTTCATGATTGTTTAATGACCTAGCAGGGGGTTTCGGGGGGCGCCACACCCCCAATACATCTACTATAACTGATAAGTTTTATTTACACCTTGCTGACCTCAGACAGAAAGTTTACAATAGTTACCCTTAAAAATGAAAATTAATAGTTTTCTATGATAAATTTTATTTGATATTCCAAATTAAACATCTTAATCAAAGAATTAAACTGTGTACCTAGTATAAACATTGTATTAAAGTACCTACAACAATTATCAAATTCACTCCATGTATCATTAATCTTCTTTCAAATTACCTAGGTAGGTATCTAATAGAATGTACAGTGGTGGGCTGCTCAGCTTTTAGATATATATCTACCCATTCTGGAAAATACCTTAGGGTGCCTGCACACCAAAAGAGAGAAAGAAACTTAGAAAGCAAGAAAGAAAGATTACAAAATGTGAGGCGAGAAATAAAGCCATAAAGGTTCGTTTAGCATGCAGCGATTGATGCGATCATTGCTCAGCATTAGAAATACATTGAAATAGTGCTCGAGAATAATCGCTCGTTGTAAAACAGCTCCAGAGGAATTTCATTGAACTAAAGTTCAACTATAATCGCTGGGTGATGATCGCATTATTCGCTGCATGCAAAACGAACCTTTGAGAGTGATACCACACTGACACTTTGTAAGATATTACATTGATGATTGATTTAGGCTACTATCTTCAACTCGCTTCAGAGAAACCATATTCAAGTCAATTCAACTATCTTTCACTCTTCTGTCTTTCTTTCTCTCTATCTTGCTTGCTTCCAGTGTGTGCACTCCCATACATATCCATGTTAGTCATTTCATTCTTTCTTGCTTTAAATCTTTTGGTGTGCAGGCACCCTTAGGCTAAGATGCTAACAATGAATTTCAGAGGCTCAATCATAAATGCTGCAGATTATGCAGTCCCCATAAATTTTTTACGGTATTTTAAGGTTTGCTAAACTCAAAAGTCTGTCGAATATCAAATATGAGACATTTTTAACATTTTCTGGGTGAACAATCCTTAATTTCCTCCTATTTATCTGTATTTTATTGAGAACAGAAGACTAGAAGCCAAAAGCCAAATAGAGGATTTCTTGGAGAACACTTTACCAGTTCCTGCCAGTCTGCAAAAGATTGTTCTTTCGAGTAATTGTCTTTCGAGCAATTTACCTAGAACCGTTAAAGCCAATTAAAATTGGCGTGCATTTCAATTTTCAAAAGATCAAAACTCAGATAGCTGATATGTTCATGTTATTGGCTTAGAATTTTGAATTAATTCCTATATTCTCATGTAAATTCTGGCTTGCCAAGTAAAATTAATATAGCATGGCTCATAAACTCTCCATTTGTCTCTCCAAAAATAACCAAATTTCGTTCCAAAATGATCAAATTGTTATAAATTCTCTCCAAATTATTATTAACATTGCAACATAGGAGAAAATTAGGTACTGAAGGGCTCAGATTAACTCACAAACTTGTTATTAAAATTGTGAGTAAGGACATGCTTTAATACCTAGCTGACTTGAGATTTTCAAAAATGAAGTCAAATTGGCTTGGCACAGAATATTTGTGAAATTTTGGCTTGCAGTTTTCCAGCCTCTGAAATATGGATGCTAAGTGCATAATAGCACCAATTTAAAAATTACATTCATGTATTTGGCTTAGGCACAGACCACAGTAGTATTATTGATTTTATACTTTTAATGGCAGTTGACTGAGTTGAGAAGGAAGAAATGAATTTACCTGAGTAAAATGAATATTTACTATTGTTAAAGTGCTATGAAAATATAAATAGCATTATATTTGATAAAAATTCACATCTTTACAATATCATCAGTACATATTATAAAGTAGGTAGCTAGGTTACAGGTAGATACTGAACAGTGAAAAATTTAATGATCTTAATTAAGAATTAAAAACTCAAACCAAAATTTCAACTAGCTATCTATCTATCTATGTTTTAAAATTACTAACACATAATTTTAAACTATTTTCAGATCTTTTACTACCCAGTCCAAATAGTTATTCTTATCTCTATATATTGTTGGCTCCTAAGAGTCCTCAACAAGAAACCAGTAAAGAAAAAGATGCCTCCAAGAAGAAGAAATCCAAACAAGGCATGTGAATTTATCTCCACAGTTATTTAAATATTTTCCTGTCCATGGTTTAGAATAGACAGTTAAATTACATTCAACTGAATTTCCTGATTGGTTAAGGTCTTAGATTCCTATGTATGCTAAATTTATAATAGCTAGCTCCTAAGCTTTCATTTGAAAGTGATCAGATGAAATAGTTACATAATATATGTATTATGTAATACATTTTGTCTGCCCTGTTTTCTAGATTACTTAACGACTAACCTGTATCGGTTCTGTTTCCAGAAAGTACCTTCTATAAACACAACCAAGCCTCAAACTAATGTTTCCAACAAAGGAAGTGATGAACGGCTAAACAGTTGTGCAGGAAATGCATCTAGTGACAGCAAAAGCAATGATGACCAATTCAAATTGGAAATCTTGTGGTGTGTTCAAGAAATTGAATCTCTACGTTCTTCTAAAAAATTATCTCCTAAACAAGGTAAAATTGTAAAAAATTGATTGCAGAATTGTGCTATAAAGTGATTCTCTACACTTACAGTTATTACTGCAAAAGTTTCTATGTTTTCTTAATGCATGTACACTGCTAATTTTCTCTTTCACTCTACAGATGATGACTTACTAAAGACAATAAATATTTTACTGAGTAAAAAGACTCCCTTTATAAAGAAAAGACAACTCATGAGGCAGAGTTGTGGTGATTACAAAGAGAAAATGGCTTCACAATTAGAGTTGTGTCAGAAAAGTAAGTGATTCTTATAATATAATTAATAGTATTATTACTTAATGAAATAGTTTTTCATTGAAATAATTTATCTCTTTTTCAGGAAAGCCAAAGTTCTCAAAGAAAATTAGTGTCCCTGAAAATTCACAATTTGTGAGGAAGTCTGCAAATAAAGACGATTCAATTGGCTCAATTTCCAATAATTTAGAAGATCTTTCTGTGGGTGAAGATCCACCAATGAAAAATATGCAGTTATCTCATTTATTCAACTCCAAAGAAAGAACTCCTTTTAGTTTCAATTTTGTTCCAGAATAATAAAGCATTTGAATTCTTACGTATTAGTTTCAATTAACTATGTTCTGCTGTATTATTATTTCTCTTGACAACAAACTGTTTCTAGAAAAGTAAACAAACCACTCATTGACATTTCTTTGATCAGTTTTTATATAATTATGTGCTACGCTTCTTAATTATATATATTTTTATTGTGGTCAAATTGGGTAAAAAATAATTCTTTAAAAGCGGTCAACGTTTACTACTGTTGCGTGAACTTGCGTCATTTTCTCGTCTTTTACGATCTATTTTAATTAAATACATTACCATAATAATACGAGTGATTCAAGTCAAACCATTACATATGGACTCAAAAAAATGTTAACTATCGATTGAAGTTATAAAAGTAGATATGATCGGGTGGACTGGACCTTTAATGTCGAATATCGCTGTAATTTGGTAGAGTGTGGAATACATTCGATTAGAACAATAAATTAATGAGGATCACAGAATTCAATGGTAATAGAAACTAAATAAAATTTGTATTCTAGAAGTGCTAAGCTCCTTATTTTTTCCCTCGCATCATATTGAAGGAAAATAAATTAAATGGTCAAACAGTGTTAGAAAAAATATATTCGTAAAAATATGGCACAATACAGAAGTCAATAATATGGAGATGTCATTTCCCAACAAAGTGTAATTTATATTAATGTAACTAACAAATCAAAGAGTTTATAGAACCAGACAATCGTTTACCCAATTATTGGCTATAGTAATAATAATTCATTAGAGATCATTATCATATGGTATCCGTCGGTCCTCTGGTTCAATGAATCATTCCTGCTTTGTGTTGGTGGGCAGTGCGTTGTCTCTTCCATCTCTCAGTTTCATTAGTGTACCCAGACCAATGAACCTGAAGCCACTGAGGAAGAGACAAATTATGTACCTCCTCTTGGTTAAAATGATTAAACTCTCTTGGTTAAAATGATTAAACTATCATAATTCTCATCTACATTAATTTGAAGCACTCTTACATGTTCAAGTTTTAAAGTTGTTAATTTAATGCAAGTCTTATCAACTCTAGGAAATTCATAAAACTTGTATATATAAAATATTGAACAAAAAAATTTTCTAAAAAATCTGGATATTTTTAATAGAAAATGTTACTATCTTTCATCAATGGAAATTGATCTAATCTGCCATTTGTGAGGGAAATGTTATACAATAAAAATAAGGAAATACTTTTCATCATGCCAAAATTTCGATTAAAAGGCAAATTAGTTTAACAGTAAGTCCCTTACATGTAGACCAGTAGAGGGCAGTACTGCATGAGGTACTGCAGTAATATCACCGGCTGGTTACTGATCCACACCTCGGGCAGATTGTTAGAGATGGCATAGAGACAAAGGAGAGAACATCTCTCTGCTGACATCCTCTTGCCTACTCTATCCACATTGAGAGACTGAGGGGAGAAAAAGCGAATGAGAAAGTGAGGGGAACAGAGCTCCCTTACCCTCACTCCATTTATGAAACCAAATAACAAATTTGTAAAATGAGGACAAACCTTTTGCAGTTTATCAGTGAAGCAATGTTGGAGTAGGGTAGTTTCTACAGGCCCGGGACACAGCATTGTGACTTTGATGTTCTGATCACTGCCTTCTATACGCAGACACTCGAAATAACCCTGAAAATGGAGGTGTAAATTAGAATATTCCAGAAAACACTTTACTAGTACAAAATTACAGTTTATAATTCAAATAACTGATGTAAGTTAATACATTCTATGATGGAATTATATAAAAAAAGTTGATGTTTTATCATCGCAAGAAGTACAACATTAAGTAATGTACTTCACACATAGCTATTTAATTAATGTCCTGAAGAGAGTAAATATCTTCTAATCACGACAGCAGTGTTGTGAATTTGAGTCAGAGTCCAGTAAAATATATAAGTTTATTAAATATTGAAGAAAATAAATGACTATTATATATTGGTTTATAATCTATTCAGTGGTAACCTGTCTACAGACTTAATGACCTGTTTTACAGTAATAATAAAATAAATTAAATTGAAACAATATAGACCTCATTAAAGAAATCAGATCATATTATGATTGATCTGACCTATAAAACAACATTGTGACATTAATAATCACAATTTCAACTAAAATTGTACATTTCCCCCACCCCCCGGGGGCAGAAGATACATACGTAGAACTGTTTTCTTTGTATTTATCAAATGTATGGACCTTGGACATCACGTTTACAGCTGTAGCAGTTTTATGTGAGATCTAGAACCTAGTATAATGTCGTGATAAATTTCATATTAGCAATTTTCTCCAAAATATGACATTTCCCCCACCCCCCCGGGGGGCAGAAGATGTTTACGTAGAACTTTGTTATTGCTGAAAATGAACTTATGAGACCTTTATCATCATGCATGTGTTTATAGCATTCCTTAAAGATGTCAAGAACTCAGTTTAATGTTACATTAGATAATGGGGGGTTTTCAGCTTATTTTCAATAATTCCCCCCTCCCCCGGGGGCAGAAGATGTTGACTGATTGGGCTGAAATTTTTCATACCGTGTTTTTTCACCCATGTGCCAATTTCTATCATTGTAGCCAAGGAAAAATCAATAAAAAAACTCAAAACGATCCACCCTAAGTCTGCTACATATTGAATTAGTGTATTTAAGTTATCCAGAACATTTCCTTACATGCAGAGCGTGTTTAGAAGCAGTGTACGAGGCAGAGCGAGGTGCTCCTATTTTACCAGCAGTCGATGACATCACTGCATGATGTCCACCTCCTGACTGAAAGAGAAAACATAAATAAAATCAACCGCTATTGTTTAAATACTCAAGGAAATTCATATTTCTATCTTAAAAAGGGGATTTAGTTACTTGAAGTCTTAGAAGAGAGATCCCCTCAATCTATTATTTTCTCCATCATTTTCTATTCCATTGTTCTGTATCATTATGAGAGATTCACAGTATGCAACTTGCTTCAGAAGTTAAAGATATAACTCTAAACTCATAACTCTGAGTGAGTGGTAAAGCAGACAAGAAGATCTTAATTATCGGCCAGTTCCACATTTTCGGAAATATAATTTTTTTTTCTTGCGTCTTAATATGTGGAACTGGCTGATAATTTAAGAACTTCTTGTCTGCTTTAACCACCACACACGAGTAATATCATTGAGTTCTGAAGCAAGTGAAATATAAGGAACATCCCTTCCATTCACCACAAACAGGCTAATAAGAAGAGGGGTGTCTTGTATGTAGCATAAATATTTAAGAAATAACCTGCAAGAAGTGCCCATTGACAACTCTAGCCAATGAAATTAGGGAGAAGACATTGAGTTCAAAGAGTGACCTGTCTACACTCATTTCAATGTTATTCCAGTCCGCTCTCTGAGATCTACCAGCATTGCTCACCAAGATGGAAACCTGCGAAAGAATAGAAAATTAGATAAGAAGACGCATTAAATCATACTCAATCATCAGAAACAAGTTGCTATGCACTATACCTTTCCAAATTTATCCAGTACTTTTTGTAACAGTTTTTGATGACTTTCCTGGTCGAGAATATCACTTGGCAGTGTAAGTATATCATTGGCATCACATCCAGCATCTGATGTACGAGTCAAATATTTACTCTCAAAGGTTTCTTTTCCCCTCTTGAAAAACACTATAATATGCAACTCAAGAAAATATACTCATTTGCAATTGAAATTGGAAGAAAAAGGCACACCCATTTATAGTTATTTATATTTTTTAAAATGACACAAAAATAAATTTACCTTAGGTTTGAAATCCATTAATCTTAATAAATAATCAGTTATTTTAGATGAATAAGAGAAATACACAAATATAATTAATTCTATAAATTGTGCACTAGCTAGATATAATAACTCTTACCTATACACTTGTGCCTGACATCTTCAAGCAGTTCTTCACTCCTGGCCATCAACACCAGTTTGGCTCCATACTTGGCACACTGAAGAGCAAGGGAAGCGCCAATGCCTCTGGAAGCCCCAGTTATCCATATTACCTTACCCGCAAGACATTCTTAAGGAGAAAACAAGTTAACTTATCTGAGACAACAGTCAATATAGTAGCTACAAGGAAAATAATTTTTTCTGAACACTTTAACACAGTGAATTTCTAAAATTAAAGTTACTGCAAGTAATTTAACTCCATGTAAAATGCATCGAATGCTTCTATTCTACTTATTGTATCAATCAGAGAATTGCTGCAGTTAAGCTACAGTCTGTCGTTGGTGAGTAGTTTAATGAATGCTATAGTTGATATCAGTCATATCACAAGTTACAATGAGTAAATGCATAATGTTATTGCATGACAGTCAGGGCTGGGGAGCTGGCCAATTTTGGCACTCTGGAGAAGGAGCTGGACTTTAGCTGAATGTGCAAACAGCAGAGCGGAGCTGGAGCTCTAACATTACAAATAGCTCCAGGCTCCAGCAATTTAATTTTTTTAAACAAATATTCTCAAATAAAAGCACAAAATTGATATGTTCTTTAATTGAAGAGTTACTGATTGATTAAACTGGTCTTGCATATTTTAGATAATCGTTCTATTCGTTTTTTAGATGAATCTTTAAATTAACTTTTTTAATGTTAAAATTAACCTTAATTTTATTGATAACTGTGGAGCCGGAGCTGGAGCTTTAAGTTTAAAATAGTGACTCCGGAGCCTTCATTTACATTTTATATAGCTACAGAGCCTTCATTTATATTTTATATAGCTCGGGATCAGGAGCCGGTGCAATTATATTCAGCTCCCCAGCCCTGATGACAGTAGTAAAGGTCACATAATTGGTTTGAAACTTACAATAAAAAAAGCTTACCGCTTAGATTTTAAAATCATTGAAACAGGGAAAGTGGTGCTTCTAATTCTGCAGCAGCTGAATATTCGGTAGAATTTTTTAAATTCTAATTTTTACCTTACCTGGGTTCGACCCAAATTTTTCTGCTGACAAAAGTAACAAGTCTGCATCAGCTCTCAGAAGAAAACTGCCAAGAAAAGAGAACAAATATCTTTACATGAGTTTGAATTTTTTCAATTTGAAATAGCTAAGTTATTCTTTTAGTTCATCTACAATCTACCACTGATTGGAAGAACGTTGCTTATGAATGCAGAAAAGCTATTCTGTGAAACAGTCTATTATTAGATCTCAAAAATGTGATTTAATGTTAATCTAAAAATTAGAGAGCACAAGAACTGTCAATGTATCTAAGTACTTTGCCTTGCCAATAGGGGCGTTATAAATTAATAGGCAGTATTCACCAGGCGGTAAATACACTCATTACACCATTGCTATCATAAGAAAGAAAAAAGCATGAAATATAGAAAAACATTATTTTGGCTTATCATCAACATTTAGGGACCTAAGAACTATCATCCATTAATAATTTAATACAGAGAGTTTCCAGATAATTTGAGATAGAGTCATTGGGAATAAATTGTTATTACTCACATTGTGATAAACACCAGCAGCAATCCAAACACCACAAGAAGCCACATTTTAATGCAATGTCAATAGAAGATATTCAAAATTTCAAATGCAAATATTCCCCTTTGGCGATAATCAAACACAAACTATTTTGTTTTATTAAACTGCTATAATTCAGTGAAATAAGTAACTAAAAGCTGCCTTTAACAACCAAAAAATAAACATCCGACATGACGGAACAGTTTATAATTATGGAAAATATTTTTTTTTTATAAAGATGAAAAGTCAGCAAACATGTTCACAACTTTACCATAAAATAATCTGGTGTCAATGAACTAAGCTCATGCACAATCAGTCAAGCCAGTCTGCAAAAGATGCATGAAGTTTATCAGCAACTATTGACGCCTTGAATTTTGAAATTAGTCTCCTGACCGGCGACAATTTTTAAATTCATTCCTATGTTTACATGTTATTATTGGAGAGCATTTTGAAATTTTTGGCCATTTTGGAGAGAAATTTGAAAATCTTTGGAAAGAAATTGCCCCAAAAATTAAATATCTGGAGACTGATTGTGCATGATTTGCAGACTGGCAGTCAAGTTGAATCACAATTTAATAAGCATCCATTTAAAACAGTGTGCAGACAATGAATGGTTGAAGGACACTTGGCCAAACGGATGTCGGATATTTGGCAGAAAGACATTTATTTTATGTGTATCTGTATTACAAACTGCAGCCTCCACTCCAGTCTGTATTTGGTGCACAAAATTCCACTGACTTTTTGAAAAAGCTGAAAAAATCCACCATAAATTTCCAGTAATTTTGCTGATCCACTAACATTTTACCTAAGTAAAATAGTATGGCTCATAAACTCTCCAGCTCTCCCCAAAAATGATCAAATTTCTCACCAAAATGATCAAATTATCACAATTCTCTCCAAAATAACTTTGTAGCATAGGAGAAAATTATATATTTATCGCCATTTGCAGTTGAAGGGCTCCAAATAACTGTCACAAACTCACAATTAAAATGGTGATTTTGGACTTGCTTTATTATTTGGTGCCTGGGGTCCAGTCTGCAGAATATGGGACATTTTTAACATTTTCTGTGTGAACAATCCTTAATTTCCTCCTCTCTATGTTAACATGTATTTTACTGAGAACAGAAGCCAAAATAGAAGATTTCTTGGAGAACAGTTTACCAATTCCTTGTTATTACATCCTTGTTATTACATTTAAATATAAAATTATTATTTTTATTATGTTAAATATTATACTTATATGGTATACCTATCCTATTTTTTAAAAATATTTCAACCAAATGTCAGTTCGCCCAAATGTCTTATGGCAAGTGTCATAATGTCATTCAAGATTGGAGAAAGTGCCTGTCATTTGCTGTCAATAGTTCAGGAGTTAGGACCCATGTTACAGTCTACAGAGTATGTCAGTTAAAGCCAATTAATTGGCTTAGATTTCAAAAGGTCAAAACTCAGATATGTCTAATTGGCTAAAACTTTTGAAATAATTCTTATGTTCCCATGTTAATTTTGGCTTGAAATCTTCATATATGAACCAAATTGGTTTGGCTCAGAATTTTTATGAAATTTTGGCTCAAAATTGGCTTACAATTTTCCAGCCTCTGAAACATGGTAAATCATAGCAAAATTAATGTAAATATAGGGATTAATTCATAATTGTTCATAGAATATCCCAAATATCTCCCATATTCTACAGACTGGCTGAGAACAGAATACAAAATAGAAGATTTCTTGGAGAACCCTTTACCAGTTCCTGCAGTGACAGTGCAGTCTGGGCTTAAGCTACCTAGAAGGACTGTAGGTATAAACATTGGATTCAGTCATTCAGGTACCGCCAGTCATAAATTTGATAACAATTATCAAATTCACTCCATACATCATTAATCTTCATTCAAATTACCCATCTATTAGAACGTACAGTGGTGTGCCGTAATCTATTGCGCCGCTCAGTTTTTAGATACGTCCAAGTCTGAAAACCATGCACAACAAGTCTCCAGATATTTAATTTTTGGGGCAATTTCTCTCCAAAGATTTTCAAATTTCTCTCCAAAATGGCCAAAAATCTCAAAATTCTCTCCAATAATTACATGTAAACATAGGAATTAATTAGAAATTTGTCGCTGGAAAATTCAGGAGATTAATTTGAAAGCCTAAATAGTTGCAGGATAAACTTCACAACTTCATGCATCTTTTGCAGACTGGTACGTATCCCAGTTCCTGCAGTCTAGCTCTTGAGTGCCGTTTATAGTAATGTCATTTCTACCAGAGTCAATTAGAGCACGCAACCAGTCTGCCATGTTTCAAAGTATGGACAAAGTTGCCAGTATATTGGCAACTTTTGAGGGGTGAAATAAGTTGAAAAATATGTAAATAACAAGTAAATCACTCATAAAATGTTCTCAAGAGATGCACATGCATCAGACATCTAAGACATGAAGCATGAGAATATTTTCAAGTGTAAAATCTTCATTAGGATGTCAAATTTCTTCTTTAAAGTATCTTAAATGTGGCAACCTGGATCCATTTTCTTTTTCTCATTAAACTGGCGACTTTCCTGCCACACTTTGAAACATTGCCACGCAAAACAATAGTCTTCCGTCAAAGCCAATCAGAGGCTTTGTTTCAAAAGTTCTGTTAGAGTCCATTATTTTAAATGCGTAGTACTAGCAAAATGGTTTACCAAAGTTTTTGTTTGTTGCAAAGAAGATTCAGTTAATTATTGCATAGAAGCTGGGCTATTGATAATCGTGTGCATTTTGTAACTAGGTAGCTATGGCTCGGATTGGCTCCTTCTTTTAAAAATGTTTCTTTTATTTGCCATTGCCAATCTACCAGCAAAGAAAATGAGCTGAAGAAGCGTGTGCTGTTCACATTCGAGCTGTAATCGGGGGAGCGGTTATAGTGACGTCACAGATCAGTGGACGTGATTGGTTGAATTTTTATGACTGTGTAGGTTACATACAGTTAAGGCCCTGTTACACGGTGCGAGTAAACGTGCGAGTTGGCCTAGCGAGTTACTGTAGTGCCATGCCAGTCTGCAAAGCGCGTCTATGTCGCCAAAGATCTTATCATTTTTGGCCAGTCTGCAGAATATGGAACATTTTTCCAAGACTCTCTGCGAGAGTTTTTGATTGAATTTTAGAAATTTGAGATCTCTGCGGGAGATTTTTAATTAATTCCTATGTTACCATTAATTTAGCTGCGGGAGATTCTGAATCTGCTGCTGAGAGTCAGAGAGTAGCTCTCTCTCAAATTAAAGTCTCTGCGGGAGAAGAGACACATTCTACAGACTGGATCTTTGGAGACTTTATTGGAGGGAAAATTCATCAAAAAAGATCTTAGTGACTATTTTCTAATTAATTCCTATGTTTACATGTTATTATTGGAGACATATTCTAGAAATTTGGCCATTTTGGAGACATATTTGAAATTTTTTGGAGACTAATTGTCCTGAAATATGAAATCTTGATGACAGATTTGACACACTTTGCAGACTGGGTGCCATGTATAAGAGTATGTCAGTTGATGCCAATTAATTGGCTTACATATATTTGAAATGGTCAAATCTCAGATATGTCTAATCCATGTTTCAAAGTGTGGCAGGAAAGTCGCCACTTCAGTGAGAAAATGGATCCAGGTCGCCACATTTAAGATACTTTAAAGAAGAAATTTGACTTCCTAGTGAAGATTTTACATTGGAAAATATCCTCATGCTTCATGTCTGATGCATGTGCATCTCTTGAGACTATTTTATGAGTGATTTACTTGTTAGTTGTTATATACATGTTTTTCAACTTATTTCAACCCTCAAAAGTCGCCAATATACTGGCGACTTTGTTCATACTTTGAAACATGGTGTCTAATTGGCTTTAAATTTTGAATTAATTCCTTTGTTCCCATGTTAATTTCGGCTTGAAATCTTCAAAAAGTGAGCCAAATTGGCTTGGCTCAGATTTTTTGTGAAATTTTGACTCAAAAATTGGCTTACAATTTTCCAGCCTCTTGTAAGGAAATATCCTTCACCTAGAACTGTATATATGTTATTTTGTTTGTATGTTATTTTTTAATTGAATATGTGTTTAAAAATTATGTGTTTATCCCAACTCGTTGCCCGTTATGAGTATTATGAATAAAGTCGTTGAAATTAAAATATAATTGAATATTAACCTTTAAAACGGGCAATGAGTTGGTCTCCAATGTTTTCCCGAGTTTTCCTCAGAGTAGCGAAGCTCGGAAGTAGTCAGTTGTCGTTTGATGCTACTAGGGTAAACACAACCTAGCTAGTATCTCCTTGTGTTAACGTTCGCCACAGCCAAAACCATGTCTGGCTGAAACTTTAGCTTCTCCCCCCTACCACCTGACGACTGCCGCTTTGTTGTGATGAGCTACAGTGATTGAGTGATGTCCAGTGTTGTTTTGTTAACGGACCAACCAACTCTCACTATCATTGGATCCCCCATTCCCTGAGCACCCAGATGTTTCACCGTGCTGACGGAACTAGGAAGCAACTGATTACAGTATAGGTGAGACTGACTCAAAAGCGTGTGCCGTTAGTTTCTGTACTTTCAGTTATTTGTTTCCGACTATTCATCTTACTCTGAAAACGGGCAACTGATCCTTCATTATTTTCTATTTTTACAAACTATATATATTCTGACTTTTAATTATTCTCCAATTAAATTTCTATATAACTAAATTGCTTAAATTGATAAATTGCTTAAATTGATAAATTGCTTAAATTGATAAATTGCTTAAATTGATAAATTGCTTAAATTGATAAATTGCTTAAATTGATAAATTGCTTAAATTGATAAATTGCTTAAATTGATAAATTGCTTAAATTGATAAATTGCTTAAATTGATAAATTGCTTAAATTGATAAATTGCTTAAATTGATAAATTGCTTAAATTGATAAATTGCTTAAATTGATAAATTGCTTAAATTGATAAATTGCTCAAATTGATAAATTGCTTAAATCTATACTATTTCAATTTCTAAATAATTAATTAAGTATACCTTCAGTAATCCAAAACATATTCTTTGAATTCTTTTTGACCAAGTTATACTATTCTAGGACCTAACTAGTGGTTTCTGCTGCGTTATCGTTGCTGCCTCTTGCCGATCAGTCTATTTAACTTGTACTTCGGTCGAACCAAAATCGGTAATAATTTAATCCTGCATTGATAATAAATATTCATGATCATATTTCACTTTATTCCCATCTTTGTTTATTATACTATATTTTCCATTTTTTCATATTTACAGTTTTCAAGATTTCCAGTTGCCCCTGCATTGAAGTTACGTGGATCACACGCACCGTCCACGGAACATTATATAGGAACTATTTTTTTTAAAACTCTAAATAGAAATTATTACTACTGTCATTAAAATCCAAATTGAACAGTGCAAATCTATAAATTATCTTATTTTGTTCTAACCTTCATATTAAATAAACTTAAAATTGATACAAATTATATCTTCCTCCCCTTTTTCGATGCATGGCGCCCAAACAGGTCAATGGTCACCGGCAGTCTGCGGATGATTCATCTGGTGCTCTAATTATTACTGTCTAATTTTCTCATTCACAGCTTTGCGGTCGTCTATAGTGTTCAGGGGGTGAACTCTACTATTTATTACTATATTAAAATTTGAACGTTACTAGTTTGTATTCTGTTAATTTTGTACTTAGATTGTATAATTACTAATTAACCATAATGGCTGAATTACAAACTTTGATTAATAAGCGTAAATTTATACGCAAGAAAGTTTCTGAATTTCATGAATCTAGGAATACTTTCAATGAATTACTAGATGCTCAAATTAAAGAGCACGCTGATGTTCTCGATACTTATGCTAATGATATTGAAAATTTGAATGATGCTATTCATAAATATTTGATTGACGAGAGTAAAGAAGTCGGTGAGGAAGAATACGAGAGGTGTCAGGAATATAAAGATAAAATTACTAGATGTATAACCAGCTTAAGATTAGCAACAACTTCTATTCCTGTCCATACCAGTACACATAACTCTAATCCTTCCTTACTACGATCTCCTATAGCTCCTCTACCTAGATTTACTAGTGCAGACGGAGAAGATCTTACTAGGTTTCTTATCGAATTTGAAGATACTCTTAGTAAATATAACTATTCACAGTATGATCAGTTACTGCTTTTAAAGCAACAAATTAGTGGCAGAGCCCTAACTCTTGTAAATTCTCTTGAATCTGACAAACAAGGATATAGACATGCTAAATCATTGTTAGTAGAAGCATTAGCTTCAGAAGATGTTCAAATATTTAATGTTATTAAACAGCTAACTGAATTAAAATTGCCGTTAAAAGCTGAACCATTTGAATATATATCTAGAGTAAGATTGTTATCTGAGAGTGTCAAGAAATTGGATATCACTATTGATGATGTTTTGCAATATTTTGTATGGATGGGTCTTAATGATTCCTTTCAGGAACAACTAATTTCTATTACGAATAACATAAGACCATCTTTTAAGGAAATCTCTAATAATTTCTTTTCAGCTGCTGAAAGATACACACTGCTGCAGAAGAAGACTAAAGCATTCGAATCCTCTCCAGATAATTTATGCCCTGATACTCCCACACCAAAGTCCTTTAATTCCTTTGCATCAGATATTAATTATCATAAAAATAATGCTTCAGGCAGTGCAAAATTTAGATCATGTGTACTTTGCCCTGAACCTACTGATAATAACTCTATTCACCCGATTTACAAGTGTGAAAAATATCCTGATGCTAAATCAAAGTTGAAGCGAATTAATGAACTTGGGGGTTGTAACAAATGTGGTTTTACTAATCATCAATCAAACTCTTGTAGATTCAGATTTAATTCAAAGTGTAAGCATTGTCATAGCTGGCATCAGAGTTTTCTTTGTTCCCGAGATCTCAGAAAATTTAATTCTGACAGGGGTAACAATAGCAACTCTGTAAATAATCATACGGTCATAATTTCAGATGTGTATCCAGGTACGGTTTCCAGTGATAGTATTTTGCCAACATTTTCTTTTAATATTGGTAATAATTGTATTAGAGGATTGAAAGATTGCGGCAGTCAAGTTAATTTCATTGTGGAAGATCTTGTTGAGAAGTTAAATTTGAAAGTTATTAAACATGATGTAGAACTAAATTTGAATGGCATAAATGTTTCTCAAAAATACAAATCTAAAATTGTAGAAATTGATGCACGTTTTGGAACTTCTAATTTTGTAATTGAAGCCGTAACTATTCCTAAAATTAATATTTCTTTGAATATTAGCTGTCTCGGGGATATTGTTAGAAAGTGTTCGGAACTAGATTTAGAGTTAGCCGACTCATTTTTAAATGAGACCGATAATCAGATAAAAGGACTAGATTTTATTTTGGGCACTAAGGGTGCTTTTTGTTTACCAGAATCTGATACACTCATGGGATATGACGTGATGTCGGTCTATTCACACACGCCATGTGGTGTACTACTTAGGGGTGATGCTAAGCAACTATTATACAATTTGAAAAATTGTTTTAATTCTGGTGTTACTGGTAATGATTATTATGATTATAAACCTTTATCGACTTTTACGTCTGTTATTTGTGATGAATATACTGTGCCTAATGTGACTAATTCTGATATATATCCCATTATTTCTAAGGACGGTATTGTAAATATTTCCCTGTTAAATGAGGCTACTGATGATATGCTTTCTGAATATTGTAAATATTTCACACATTGTAGTAGTGAAGATGTTAATGACAAAAACTCTGAAATTAATGATAAACTTGTTAAATTTGCTCTTGATAATTTGAAGATTAATGAGGATGGCAGATTGGTAATGCCATTGTTTTGGAACAGTTCAGTTTCTCATCTGCTAGGTAACAATAGAAAACTTGCGGAGGCTGTTCTAAAGTCAAACTTAAAGAAATTACGCAAAGATGATGTATTGTTAAAATTAATGGATGATGTATTTCGTGAGCAGGAATCATCCGGAATTGTTGAAAGAATTGATGATTTTGAACAATTTAAATTAGATAACCCTAATCATAGTTTCTTGGCGCATATGGGTGTTTATAAATTGAATCGTGAAACTACCAAATGTCGCATTGTTTATCTTTCTAATTTGTGTGAAAAGATTCCAGGCCAGAATTTGACTGTTAGTCACAATCAAGCGATTCATAGTGGCCCGTCTCTCAATCAGAAACTTTCTTCTGCTATTCTGCACTTGAGATTTGATGAGAGACTTCTATGTTTTGATATTGTTAAGGCATTTAATTGTATAGCATTAAATGAAGTGGACCAAAACAGACTTCTCTTCTATTGGTTCAGAAATGTGAGTAAAGGTGATTTCACCGTAGTTCCATACCGTCACCTTCGCTTGAGTTTTGGTGTACGGTGTAGTCCAACTATCCTAATGTTAGGATTATATTATATTCTAATGTTAGATATTGATAACAATGACAGTGTGCTTAATAAATTTAAGGCTTTAGTTTACCAACTATCGTACATGGATAATTTAGCAATTAGTGCAAATTCACACGATGAAATTACTAGCGCTTATAATAAATTACCACCTGTATTTGAACAATTTGGATTCCCATTGCAACAATTCATCACTAATGATTCTAAATTACAAGAGACTATTGATAGTGATTTTTCTATATCTACTGATGCTAATGTTAAATTACTAGGCTTGAATTGGAACAGACTTGATGATGATTTGTCTACAAAGCAAATAAATTTGGATATTTCCGCTTCTACAAAGCGTACCATTTTGTCATCTATTGCATCACAATTTGACATTTATAATTTCAATGGTCCTATTTTAAATAGGGCCAGATTATTTTTGCATGATTTACAGTGTGATAATTCGTTGGAATGGGATGATAATTTGCCTAAAGATAAATTGAAGGAATGGTACAACATTTGTAAACAAGTTAATGCTTCACCTGTTATTAAAGTCAAGCGATTTGTTGGAGAACGTACAAGTCAGTATAGACTGATAGCATTTTCAGATAGTAGCGCTCTTATTTACGGTACTGTGATCTATATTCAAGATTTAAATTCTAACCAGATATCTTTTCTAATGTCAAAGAGCCGTATTGTTAATAAACAATTCGAGAATAAAACTATTCCTTCTCTGGAAATGCAAGGAATTGTATTAGCTACTGAATGTCTAACTGACTTGTACAAGGAACTTTCAGGTCCAACATGTGTTTGTCCTATAAATATAACTGATATGTTAATATATTCTGATAGTATGGTCTGTCTTTCATGGCTGGATTCCTATGTTTCAAAATTAGATAAATTGCAAAAGAGATCGGTATTTGTTCAGAATAGACTAAATAAGATTGTGACTCTTTGCGAAACTAATTTCCCTATTACTTTCAAATTTGTATCTGGTATTGAAAATCCCGCGGATAGTGTCACCCGTTGTCTGTCTTATAAAAGCCTTTGTAAAACAAACTATCTAAGGGGACCTGTTGATGAATTTTCTTACGAACGTAGTCATGATGACATTATGTGTATTACTGTACCTAATCCACATGCTAAACTTTGTCCTAGTTTCCAGGTGTCTTCTTCTACTGTAGCTCATGAGGATTCTTTGAGATATGCCGATAACTTAGAAAGATTTTCTTTTCTCAGATTACGTGGAGTTTATAGTAAAGTCATGATTTTCATAAATAAATTGAAGCATAGAGTTGGTAATAAATTTCTAAAGCACGCAGTTGATTATAACTTTCTCAAGGAATCTACAGAATTCTTAGTTAAACAAGATCAGCATTTACATTATAAAGATTTGTTCAATTATTTTGAAGGTAACTCTGATCGTATTAAGGATATTCCTAACTTGGTTAATCAGTTGAATGTTTATGTTGATCAGAGCGGATTGCTCAGAGTGAAGAGCAAATTTTCTAGGATGACTGACGGCAAACTTGCAATTTTTCCTATACTTCTGTTTAAAAACAGTAGATTGACAGATTTGATAGTAGAGTATTACCATGTTAAAATGTTTCATTCTGGTGTATATAATTTGCTCTCGGAGATTCGTAAAATTTTCTGGGTACCTCATTGCTTTACCGTTATTAAACGAAATCTCAAAGTGTGTACTGTTTGCCGTAGATTTAAAGCTAAGGGTATCCAACTAAATCAAAGTCCGTATATAGAGAATAGAATTGATCCTCCTAAAATTCCTTTCAGAGCAATATATATGGATTATTTTGGCCCGTATAATGTTAAGAACAATGGTGTCAGATGTAAAGTTTATATTCTCTGTATTACTTGTATGTTCACTAGGGCTATCAATTTAAAATTATGTCTAGATTTGTCTGTTGTCGAGTTTCTCCGAGCTTTTCAGATCCACTGTTTTGAATTTGGAGTTCCAACCGCAGTCATGTCAGATCTTGGTAGCCAGTTTGTTGCTGGGGGAAATATCATTGCTGATTTTTTGAAGGATCCCGATTCGGTGAGATATTTTGAAGAGAATAGTGTATCCCCGATTTCATTTGACCAATACTATAAGGGTAATAGCGCTCTTGGGTCTCTAGTGGAAAGCTCTGTAAAATTAACTAAACGCTTGATATTTGGAGCGATTCGCAATTATGTATTAAATATTAGAGACTTTGAATTTGTTGTTTTCCAAACTATTAATCTTGTAAATAAAAGACCTATCGCGTTCAAGGAAAGTTTGAGAGATCCGAGTGTTGATGATTTTTTAAATGTTATTACTCCTGAGAACTTGCTGAGAGGTCATAACTTAGTTTCAATAAATCTTATTCCAAACTTACAGCCAGTTTTCTCTGAATCTGATCCGAATTGGAAACCTGGCTCTGACTTTGTTGGAACTATAAGAGACGATTATCGTTCTCTACGTAACGTTAGAGAAGAACTTGTCAAGAGATACAACTCCGAATTTATAGTTAACTTGATAGGGCAGGCTGTTAACGCTAAAGATTTGTATCGTCCTGTTAAGCATCATGGAATAGACATAGGAGATATTGTTCTCCTCAAAGAACCCAATACTAAGATAGCTAACTATCCAATGGCTATTGTTAAGTCGATTTCCAGGAACATTAATGGCGAGGTAACTGGAGCTACCCTAATGAAAGGTGCCACACGAGAAATCGTGAAGAGGCACAGTACCGCCCTAATTCCCTTATTGAGTAGAGACTCCCCTGTGGAAAATGTTTCTGTTGATATTCCTAATAGTTCTATTTCTACAGATAAGTCGCGTCCTCGACGCAAGGCGGCTGTTGTCTGCCGTGAAAGATTGCGACAGCAATCTCCATAAATATGACATTTATGAAATTTTGTTCACTTTTGTATTCTGTAAATATTTTCAAAAGTGAACGCCCCCCCTGGAGTGTAAGGAAATATCCTTCACCTAGAACTGTATATATGTTATTTTGTTTGTATGTTATTTTTTAATTGAATATGTGTTTAAAAATTATGTGTTTATCCCAACTCGTTGCCCGTTATGAGTATTATGAATAAAGTCGTTGAAATTAAAATATAATTGAATATTAACCTTTAAAACGGGCAATGAGTTGGTCTCCAATGTTTTCCCGAGTTTTCCTCAGAGTAGCGAAGCTCGGAAGTAGTCAGTTGTCGTTTGATGCTACTAGGGTAAACACAACCTAGCTAGTATCTCCTTGTGTTAACGTTCGCCACAGCCAAAACCATGTCTGGCTGAAACTTTAGCTTCTCCCCCCTACCACCTGACGACTGCCGCTTTGTTGTGATGAGCTACAGTGATTGAGTGATGTCCAGTGTTGTTTTGTTAACGGACCAACCAACTCTCACTATCATTGGATCCCCCATTCCCTGAGCACCCAGATGTTTCACCGTGCTGACGGAACTAGGAAGCAACTGATTACAGTATAGGTGAGACTGACTCAAAAGCGTGTGCCGTTAGTTTCTGTACTTTCAGTTATTTGTTTCCGACTATTCATCTTACTCTGAAAACGGGCAACTGATCCTTCATTATTTTCTATTTTTACAAACTATATATATTCTGACTTTTAATTATTCTCCAATTAAATTTCTATATAACTAAATTGCTTAAATTGATAAATTGCTTAAATTGATAAATTGCTTAAATTGATAAATTGCTTAAATTGATAAATTGCTTAAATTGCTTAAATTGATAAATTGCTTAAATTGATAAATTGCTTAAATTGATAAATTGCTTAAATTGATAAATTGCTTAAATTGATAAATTGCTTAAATCTATACTATTTCAATTTCTAAATAATTAATTAAGTATACCTTCAGTAATCCAAAACATATTCTTTGAATTCTTTTTGACCAAGTTATACTATTCTAGGACCTAACTAGTGGTTTCTGCTGCGTTATCGTTGCTGCCTCTTGCCGATCAGTCTATTTAACTTGTACTTCGGTCGAACCAAAATCGGTAATAATTTAATCCTGCATTGATAATAAATATTCATGATCATATTTCACTTTATTCCCATCTTTGTTTATTATACTATATTTTCCATTTTTTCATATTTACAGTTTTCAAGATTTCCAGTTGCCCCTGCATTGAAGTTACGTGGATCACACGCACCGTCCACGGAACATTATATAGGAACTATTTTTTTTAAAACTCTAAATAGAAATTATTACTACTGTCATTAAAATCCAAATTGAACAGTGCAAATCTATAAATTATCTTATTTTGTTCTAACCTTCATATTAAATAAACTTAAAATTGATACAAATTATATCTTCCTCCCCTTTTTCGATGCACCTCTGAAACATGGCTGTAGTGCAGCTACTCACACAGTGTGACCGCATCAGCCGAGTAACTGTCATGTGTAGGAGGTTAGTAACTCTCTTGCGAGTTACTACAAAAAAAATTGTTTTACTCGCCACTCATGGGCGAGTCAGCCTCTGCCTCTCGCCTGCGAAATTCCAGTCTGAAAAGTAGATCTCCTCAGACTCAGGATTTTTTTTACAGAAATTGGGATTTGGGAAATTGGGTGCAGCAAATAACATGGGAACATAGGAATTAAATAGAAGTTGGGCACAGGATTAGTCCACAAATCCTGCTGTACTTTTCAGACTGGGCGAAACTCGGATGTCAACTTGCATGGTGAGGTGTTGCAACATAAAAGTAACTTGAACGTCATGCAGATATAGATTTTTTCTATTCTAAACTGGGATAATTTTGTATTAAATTAGGTACCCGTACGGCCGTACCTAGCCGATTCGTCATATTTTCGTTTGAATGGGCTTCATATTGTTTGGAGTTTTATTTGATGGTTATTAAAGCCAGTCTGTATTTTGTGGTAAATTCCACCGACATGTCGGTGGAATTTTTTCCCCTATGAAAATAATATTTTGGCAAAGTCGGTGGATATTTAGCTATTTATTCCTATGTTGCCATTAATTTTTGGTGGAAAAATGGGTAAAATGTTGGTGGATCAGTCAAATTACTGGAAATTTATGGTGGATTTTTTCAGCTTTTTCTAAAAGTCAGTGGAAATTTGTGCACCAAATACAGACTGGTATTAAAGCACGTATATCTTATACATATAAGTTTGAAATTGCTATACTATTAAATGTTATGAATAAAAAAAAATTTAATATCCTAGCTATAGGATAATAGGATATTATCCTACCTAATATTTAATAATAATCAAATTAATTATAGGTTAGGTAAATAAATTAATTAAATGTTAGGTAATTAAATTAATAAAATATTAATTATTAATAATATTAATTAGGTATTACCTAATTAATAAAAACATTAATTATTATTTAAATTAATAAAATATTAATTATTAATGAATTATTATTTAAATCAATTAATTGTTAATTAAATTAATAAAAATATTAATTGATAAAAAAGTTATTTACCTACTTTTTAAATAAATATTATAATACTGTTAATACACAATTATGCGAGTGTAGGTTCACTAACTGCCTATTTTCAGGCCATCAGCTCGCACTTGTGTGACCGGGTGAGGCGAGTCGAGCCGGCCTGATTAACTATAAGTATAGACGGCGATATCCTGAGAATTCCAATACTACTAGTAGTAGTAATTTCAGTTTTTGAGAAGCCCAGCTGCATCCATGGAAGTACTAGTAGGCTTCAACCATGTACAATACTAGCCAAGGCTTTATATAAGTCTATAAGCCTTGGTACCTACTAGCTTTTCCAAATTTTCCAGTAATATAATTCCAATTGTGCGGGCTCGGAATTAGAAACTAAAATACGGATACTTACTTGATGACACTCCACCTTCCAGAGAATGTCCTTCTGACAGAGTGTCTTTTCAGGATAATGGCATTCGCAACGCCTCCCTACAGATTAGCCTATCATACGCTAATCCTATCAATCTCCTCCTCTCATCCCATGCATCTCTAATTTATCCCTTGAAGGTCCTCTCCAGGCTCCAGGAAAAAAATGAGTTTATAACATAATATTATAGAACTAACCCAACAAACATATGAATGTCGATTCGATGCCGTTTGCTGTCGAATTCGTAGTGCTAACGGTGGTTATCGACTTAGCAACCATTTCGACTCATAGTAGATATCGGAATGTCTGTTTCTAAATGATATCTGAATTTACACTTCGAGTAGAAACACGAAAACCGAAACATGGTTTTAACTGCATCATCTAGACGTCGGCATGTCTGCTTCCAAACGATATCTGAATTTATACTTGGACCAGAAGTGCGAAAACAGATAGGTACGTAGTTTTAAAAAAATCGTTTCAAATTTGGAAATTCATTTTCTTATCTTCCTGTTTTATAATGCGTATAGAAACGTAGGAATTATTTCTATTCAATTAGATTGTACCTTTCTATATAACGTACGTTGTGCTCCCTTTAAACTATACCCAATAATTAATCCACTTATAGGGGACAACCAGGATACAGTAACATAGGGTATGGTAATCAGCTGATAGAATCTATAGTTTGACGTGACCACCGGATGACTGGAAATGGCGACTCTGACCACACTTTGAAACATGGGAAAACCTACTTAAACTAAATTTAGCAGTTATAAATTTAATTTTTTTTCTGATCAATTACTAACTAGGTGTTGAGATTACTCTTTGATATTATATAAACTAAATTACGGACATGCTCCTCTCAGTCACATCAATATCAAGCTTTATTTTATGTTAGTGTGTACCCATAGTAAACAGAATAGTATAGTACCCCAGTTACATGTATTATTCAAATTTATTCTGGGTAGGCTGTGACGTCATGTATGTAAACAAGAGGTCACGTCATAGTAAACAGAATTGCTGTGGGTCACGTGGAATAGAGAATTAAGATGGCGGCCAACGCGACCGATCTGACTAATGATCTAATTATCTTGAATAAATCGTCTTCTTCAAGACTAAAAATTTGTTACTATTTTGGGTGTAAAAAGACCAGTAGCAATTTCATCAACAGTCATTTTTTAATTTTCGTCCGTATGACTATAAAGATTGGATAATAGCATGCAGTAATGTGGAATTAAAAAAAATATCACTGAAAACGTTATTTAACAAAAGTTGGGTGTGTTGCAGCCATCTTTTGTGTCTGTACTGTACGTACAAACGTACGCACCATTGTTGACATGTGACGTCACAGCCTACCGGGACACGCGTAATATCCCCCCTATAGCTCTGGGATACTATATGTTCTCTGTACTGTGTGTGTACCCCTTAAAATACAGCACTGTACTCATGTCTCTCTTCGTTTGAATTAATCCCCACATCATATAATATTTGATACCATGACTTCCACAAACCAAACAGGTTATGGGCCCAGACACCGTCTTGTATTCAATGGTGATCAAAGTAAATATGAACTGTGGGAAGTGAAGTTTTTAGGACATCTAAGAATTCAAAAACTTCACTCCGCCATTAAAGATGGCGACGAATCTACTGAAGATCAGAGAGCTGAAGTATTTGCGGAATTAGTCCAATACCTGGATGACCGCAGCCTATCCCTTGTTATCAGAGATGCCAAGGATGATGGAAGGAAAGCTTTACAGATTCTCAGGAGTCACTACCAGGGAACAAGCAAACCTAGAATTATATCTCTATATACAGAATTAACTTCTTTGAAGAAATCCAATGAAGAAAGTGTCACTGACTACATGATCCGAGCTGAAACTGCAGCAACTTCACTGAAGAGAGCAGGGAAAGAAGTGGATGACACTTATTAGTAGCAATGGTACTTAAAGGTTTACCTTCAGACTATAAAACTTTTTCTACTGTTATAACTCAAAAAGATCAAGAAATAACTTTTGGCGAGTTCAAAACTGCACTCAAGAGTTATGAAGAAACGGAGAAGAGTCACCAATCTGAAGCTAGTGATGAAATTATGCATTTAAAATACAACAACAACAAAATTAAAATTAAATGTTACAACTGTAATAAAATGGGTCACAAGAAATCAGAGTGTAGAAGCAAACCTAACTCTAGTGGAAGCAGCAAAAGATGGTGCGAGCACTGCAAGTCGCCAACTCATGACACGAGTTACTGCAGGAAATCGAACTCCGCAAAGTCAGCAAACTGTGAAGAAAATTCTTCAAATAGCCATAATTTTGCATTTAGGATTAGTGATAATCAAAGTGTAAATTGTGATGTGTTAGCTGAGAGTTTATTAGTGGACTGTGGAGCTACTTCGCATATCATTAGTGATGAAGCCAAATTTATAAAATTTGATGAAAACTTTAATTCAACTTCGCATGTTATTCAACTGGCTGACGGAAGCAGACAAGTTGGAGTTGTGAAGGGGAAAGGCACTGCAAGAGTGACCATAAGTGACAAAAATGGTGTTGAGCAAAATGTGTTTCTTAAAAACTGTTTGTGCATTCCATCATACAAACAAAACATATTTTCAGTTATCTCCGCAACTGAAAAAGGTGCCCAAGTCAAATTTTCTAAATCTTCATGTGAAATGCAAGCGACTGATGGGACAATATTTGATATTCAAAAAGAAGGCAGGTTATATTATTTGAATAAAACCAAAGTAGAGCAGTGCAGTTCAAATAGCTTGAAAAATTGGCATGATATTATGGGACACTGTAATGTTAAAGATATTCTAAAGTTAGAGTCAGTTGTTGAAGGCATGAAAATTTCAGATAGAAATGAGTTCAATTGTGATGTATGTACAGCTGGCAAAATGACTCAAATTAGAAACAGAGCCCCTGATGAACGTTCTAAGGCAAGTTTAGAACTAGTGCACTGTGACTTAGCAGGTCCAATTGAACCTGCAGCTAGAGGTGGCTTTAGGTACGCCATTTCATTTGTGGATGACTTCTCAGGTATCAACATGATTTATCTTCTCAAAAATAAATCTGATACATTAGCAGCTACAGAAAAATTCTTAGCTGATTCTGCCCCTTTCGGAGAAATTAAACGACTAAGATGTGACAACGGTGGAGAATTTACCTCTAAAGCATTCAAGAATTTTATCATCAAGAGAGGAATTAAGCAAGAATTTTCTGCTCCATATTCACCCCATCAAAACGGCACTGTTGAGCAAAATTGGAGGACAAATTTTGATATGGCCAGATGTTTATTAATGGATGCAGAATTACCAAAGTCAATGTGGACTTATGCTTTGAAGACTGCTGTTTACATCAGAAACAGGTGTTTCAATCAAAGATTAGGAAAAACACCATATGAAGCATTCACAGGAAGAAAGCCAAATTTAAGCAACATGGAGCAATTTGGCAGCAAGTGTCATGCTTGTGTTCAAATGAAGAAGAAACTTGATCCTCGTGGGGAACAGGGAATATTTGTAGGGTATGATGCACTAAGCCCTGCATATCTTGTTTATTTCCCAGGACAGAATGATGTAAAACGAGTAAGAGTTGTGAAATTTCATCAGAAATTAATTCAAGAAGCTGAGGCACAAGATGATGACTTAATTCCATATAAGTCACAGCAACCAAGAGGAAACCAAACCAAAAATGAGGAAGAAAAGACTTCACCACCTGCAACTGAAGCCAAGAACCCAGTTTGCAGAGTACGGGAAGAAGTTCAGCAGAAAAGAAGAAATCCCTCAAGAGAGCGAAGGAAACCAGCACATCTGGATGAATTTATTTGTGAAAGTGATTCTAATGATAATGAAAGTGATCTAAGCAGTAAAATAATTCAGTGTTCAGTTCAAAATGATTACTCTAAGTGTTGTGTAGATTACTGTTATAGAATTTCAGACATTCCTAAAAGTTATACTGAAGCAATTAGTTCAAATGAAAGTAGTAAATGGAGAAAAGCTATGAATGATGAAATTCAATCTTTAAATGATAATGATACTTTTGATCTTGTTCCTTCAGAACCTGATAAACCAGTAATAGGGGGAAGATGGGTATATGCAGTAAAACTTGGTCCAGATGACAAAGAGAAATATAAGGCTAGATATGTTGCTAAAGGCTATTCTCAGGTGAAAGATGTTGATTACACTGATACATTTTCACCAACTGCTCGTGTTACTTCTATTAGAATGTTGTTACAGCAAGCTATTCAGGAAAACCTTGTAGTTCATCAATTAGATGTAAAGACAGCATATTTAAATGCTAAAATTGATTGTGATGTTTTTGTAGAACAACCTGAAGGCTATGCTGTGACAAATTCTGCCAATGATAAACTTGTTTGTAAACTTAAGAAATCCCTCTATGGCCTCAAGCAGAGTGGAAGAAATTGGAATAATGTTTTGCATGATTTCCTTATTGGTGAAGGTTTTGAACAATCATTTGCTGATAATTGTGTCTATACTAGATTTGTTAACAATGTCAAAGTTATCATAGTAATTTGGGTAGATGATATGATTGTTGCAGCTAGTAATGAAAATGCTTTGAATTCAGTAAAGGTTTCTCTTTGTAATAAGTTCAAAATGAAAGATTTAGGTCAACTATCATGGTTTCTTGGAATGGAATTTAAATTTAATGATGAATGTATTAAAATGAGTCAACACAACTACATTGAGAAAATACTTTCTAAATTTAAAATGCTGGATTGTAACCCAAAATCCATACCTTGTGATGTAAGTGTAAATAAGATCATTGAGAATGACACTAAAGAGAAATGTGATGTAACTTTGTATAGGGAAATTGTTGGCAGTTTAATTTATGTGATGACAGGAACCAGACCAGACCTATCTTATGTTGTGACTAAGCTATCACAGCATATGTCTAACCCCACTAAAACTGTTCTTGGATTAGCCAGACATGTTTTGAAATACTTGAAAGGTACTAAACATTATGATATTACATTTAGGAAAAGTGTTTCTCCTTTGAAGTTAATTGGCTATTGTGATTCTGACTGGGGAGCCTCTTCAGACAGGCGTAGCATCACAGGATATAGCTATCAATTATCTGAACAGGGTCCATTGATTTCATGGAAATCTAAAAAGCAAACTACTGTTGCCCTGTCTTCATGTGAAGCAGAATATGTAGCTATGACAGCAGCTATTCAAGAGGGAAATTTTCTGAGCCAACTGTTTTCTGATATTCGAAATATAGATAGAACTGTTGTGACTTTGAATGTTGATAATCAGGGAGCTATTGCTTTAGCCAAAAATCCTGTGCACCATCAACGTTCAAAGCACATTGATATAAAATATCATTTCATAAGGTCTCAAGTAGAAGATGGCTCTGTTGATCTGATATATGTACCAACTGGTAATAATGTAGCTGATATGTTTACCAAAGCATTGCTTAAACAAAAGCTAAATAACTTCATCAAAGTTATTAGAGGTAGCTATTGATAAACATGTAAACTTTCTTATTGATTTGTTTCAAGGCTATTATAATCTAAAAGTAGCTATTTAGTAGTCATAAGGTTATATTTTGTGTTCTTTATTTGAATATTATATTATGTGTTCTTTATTTGAATATTATATTTTGTGTTCATTATATTTGAATGATTATTATTTTTGCTTATTGATTGGCTATTTTTCATTTATATTAAGTGAAGTATAAAAATGCTTAAATAAAGAATTAACTTAGGCTTAGACAACTGTTGATTGAATCTAAAGGAATATTTATATTTAAAAATAATTAGCTTTGTATTTTAGTTTAAGGGGGAGTGTTGAGATTACTCTTTGATATTATATAAACTAAATTACGGACATGCTCCTCTCAGTCACATCAATATCAAGCTTTATTTTATGTTAGTGTGTACCCCTTAAAATACAGCACTGTACTCATGTCTCTCTTTGTTTGAATTAATCCCCACATCATATAATATTTGATACCATGACTTCCACAAACCTAACACTAGGCATTGGTTAAATTGTATTCCATCATTTTTTTCCTTATTTGTTATTCATAGGAACTACAATTTAGCAGTTAACTAGCACTACTTTACGCTCCTAGGTACCTACCATATTTTCAAGACCCTATTTTTTCTAGATAAGTTAAAGAAATTAACAATAAAAACACACCTGAATTATATCTATATATTCAACTTTGAGGTTCAATCGCCACTTTTACTTTTCTTTTGCACGAAACCCTTATAAAATGACTTCAAACTTCTCGATATTAACATGCAAATACGAGGAATTATAGGCCGCTCGGTCACAAACAAGGAAAGTGTTGTTGTGGTGACGTCATATTTTTGTATCGTCTGCTAGGTACTATACCCGATTATGTTCCTGTACCCT
>CANNZV010002236.1:0-107741 GCA_947561585.1 Caprella mutica
GGGAACGTACAAAAAAGTACATCTCTATATAATGACTATTAGATAGTTTTCTAATTTCACATTTCCAGAAAATAACTCCATTAATTGCAATGCTAGTTGATCTTTCAAGTTTGGTCTGGTCTGTGACGAAAATTAAATTTGTAAGATTTGAAAATAATATGAAGTTAGATAACTGCAGGACTCTTTTCTCTGAATGTACACTTTCTTTCTTTTCAAATTCCATCTCAAACCATCAGAGCATTAACAGCTGTCCTAGAATATTGAATTTATATGTTTCATTTTTCACATTTGCAAAGAGGAGACCATAGCAACGAATAATTAACAAGCAGACAAATTTTAAATACCTTGTAAAAAAGAGCAGAAATATTTTTGCGCCACTATTTATTTGAAAACGATATCATTCAAAACTGTGCAACCCAAATATCGCAGGGAGTGCCACTTAAACAATTATCCTCATAAAAGCCGAATTCATCTTTGGGTTCGCGAATTTAAAGCTACGTGATCGGTCAGCAACAAGAAGGCAGACCCACCCAAATCTGGCAGGAAGTTGACTGTAAGTCGTAAGATCTCATGACTGTGTGAATGAAGTGAGAGATTCTGTTGGAGGCAGAGTCCTTTTCGATCTTTTCCTCGACCCACCGACACATCACAGAACGTTTTGCCATGTCCACTGGTGTGAGTTTGTTCTAGATTTGTATCCTGTTCGGTTGAAGATGAAAATCCTTGATCAAGATTATTTGCACCGATGAACGTGAAATATCCATCTCTTGAATTCGTCTTCGGATGGTCTTTTCGAACTCCTTCCAACAAAATCTCTCACTGCACTCACACTGTCAGGATGGATATCTTACAGAAAACTTCCTGACAGATGTGGGTGGGTCTGCCTTTTTGTTGATGTTGCAGTCCGATTATGTGGCTTACAATTTGTGAACCCAACAATAAATTCGGCTTTCGGAGTATAATTGTTGAAGTGGAACTACCTGTGATATTTGGCTTGCACCGTCTTGAATGATTACATCTCCAAATAAGTAGTGAGACAAATACTTTAGGTCTCTTGTCCAATGCATTTTAATTTGTCTGATTATTAATGATTCGATGTTATGGTCTCCTCTTTGCAAATCTAAAAAAACGTAACATCAATACTGGCTGAGTAATTAAAACTAACATGGGTTGTAAATATTCTGGGACACTTATAGACTAGAAGTACTTGTAGACTAGAAGTACTTGTAGACTAGAAGTACTTGTAGACTAGAAGTACTTGTAGACTAGAAGTACTTGTAGACTAGAAGTACTTGTAGACTAGAAGTACTTGTAGACTAGAAGTACTTGTAGACTAGAAGTACTTGTAGACTAGAAGTACTTGTAGACTAGAAGTACTTGTAGACTAGAAGTACTTGTAGACTAGAAGTACTTGTAGACTAGAAGTACTTGTAGACTAGAAGTACTTGTAGACTAGAAGTATTTGTAGACTAGAAGTACTTGTAGACCTAGAAGTACTTGTAGACTAGAAGTACTTGTAGACTAGAAGTACTTGTAGACTAGAAGTACTTGTAGACTAGAAGTACTTGTAGACTAGAAGTACTTGTAGACTAGAAGTACTTGTAGACTAGAAGTACTTGTAGACTAGAAGTACTTGTAGACTAGAAGTACTTGTAGACTAGAAGTACTTGTAGACTAGAAGTACTTGTAGACTAGAAGTACTTGTAGACTAGAAGTACTTGTAGACTAGAAGTACTTGTAGACTAGAAGTACTTGTAGACTAGAAGTACTTGTAGACTAGAAGTACTTGTAGACTAGAAGTACTTGTAGACTAGAAGTACTTGTAGACTAGAAGTACTTGTAGACTAGAAGTACTTGTAGACTAGAAGTACTTGTAGACTAGAAGTACTTGTAGACTAGAAGTACTTGTAGACTAGAAGTACTTGTAGACTAGAAGTACTTGTAGACTAGAAGTACTTGTAGACTAGAAGTACTTGTAGACTAGAAGTACTTGTAGACTAGAAGTACTTGTAGACTAGAAGTACTTGTAGACTAGAAGTACTTGTAGACTAGAAGTACTTGTAGACTAGAAGTACTTGTAGACTAGAAGTACTTGTAGACTAGAAGTACTTGTAGACTAGAAGTACTTGTAGACTAGAAGTACTTGTAGACTAGAAGTACTTGTAGACTAGAAGTACTTGTAGACTAGAAGTACTTGTAGACTAGAAGTACTTGTAGACTAGAAGTACTTGTAGACTAGATGTACTTGTAGACTAGATGTACTTGTAGACTAGATGTACTTGTAGACTAGATGTACTTGTAGACTAGATGTACTTGTAGACTAGATGTACTTGTAGACTAGAAGTACTTGTAGACTAGAAGTACTTGTAGACTAGAAGTACTTGTAGACTAGAAGTACTTGTAGACTAGAAGTACTTGTAGACTAGAAGTACTTGTAGACTAGAAGTACTTGTAGACTAGAAGTACTTGTAGACTAGAAGTACTTGTAGACTAGAAGTACTTGTAGACTAGAAGTACTTGTAGACTAGAAGTACTTGTAGACTAGAAGTACTTGTAGACTAGAAGTACTTGTAGACTAGAAGTACTTGTAGACTAGAAGTACTTGTAGACTAGAAGTACTTGTAGACTAGAAGTACTTGTAGACTAGAAGTACTTGTAGACTAGAAGTACTTGTAGACTAGAAGTACTTGTAGACTAGAAGTACTTGTAGACTAGAAGTACTTGTAGACTAGAAGTACTTGTAGACTAGAAGTACTTGTAGACTAGAAGTACTTGTAGACTAGAAGTACTTGTAGACTAGAAGTACTTGTAGACTAGAAGTACTTGTAGACTAGAAGTACTTGTAGACTAGAAGTACTTGTAGACTAGAAGTACTTGTAGACTAGAAGTACTTGTAGACTAGAAGTACTTGTAAAATGATGTGACAAACTAACTCTGGTCTTATTTGAGACCCAAAAAACTTTGGAACACGATCAACTGAACAGAAAGTCAGAAGCTGTGAAAAACTCTTTAAAGGTCTTCTCCATGCTCCGGGAAAAAATGAGTTTATAACATAATATTATAGAACTAAAGTCAACGATCATTATTCTGCAAACCGCATACAATTCGGTTCAATATATATTCTATAATTTGTTTTTAAAGTTTTTTAATACTCTGTGAGCAACAATTGAGCGAATCACTAATCTGATGCTCAAGAAGAAGATTGTACACTCTTTGTTTTGATTACAAATTTGAATTTTATAAACAAACCATGCGTTTTAGGCCTTTATTTAAATTATTTAAGATATTAATTGTTTCCTAAAGTATATAAACGTTTCTATTATAAGTTCATTAAATTTTATACCTTTACATGAATATTAAATGGATTTATTAAACCTAATACCTAGTTGACAATCAAAACAAATGGTGTACATTCTTTTTCTTCAGGCTGAAAATTTCTTAAATTAGTAAGTCGGAAGTGAAATAGGTTTTGTAGAGTTTTGATTTTTAAAATCTTTAAAAGCATATAAAATTAATTGAAAATATGATACCAAATTCGATGCGGTTTGCAGCAAAATGATAAGGAACATTAGCTTCGTTGAATAAAGCAATGAAAATATTTGCTTGGAGGGGACCTTTAAAGTTCATTACCATGTTACTAAACATTAGGTATGTATATACTTGATGAACCCTAGTCAATAAGTAATTATATCAACTCTTGTCTAACAAATTTAAAAAGAATCAAACAGACAGTTTCAAAGAGGTTTAGTATTTAGGCAAATATTTAACTGTATCATCTCTCTCCCACAGACAATGACAACCAAAGGGTGATCTTCCTGATCACAGACGTAAACGATGAGCCTCCTTACTTCATAAACAGACCTCTGCCAATGCAGACGGTGGTGGAGCTCTATGCTCCACCAAACGCCCTTGTGTACACTCTAGGGGCCAGGGACCCAGACAAGGACCATGACATCCACTACTTCCTCGTCAGGGACATGAGTGAGTGCAATTAAACATAAGAAAGTTAAAGAAGCTGTCCTTTCTTGTCTATAGCTTCTTTCGTTAATCTATGTATATTTCAATATATTTTAAGCAATACTATTTAGTTTAGATATGCAAAGCAAGGATCACCTGTAGAATGATCACCTACAGGTGCGAATCAAAATGTGACGTAACAGCGAATGTATTTCACCCTGGCTTATGATGTTTGCATGATAATTTGATGTTATAAAAACCAAATATACTTCATTATTTCATTTATTTCACATAGATAAGTCTTAGACAAATAAAGTCCTGATTTTTCAGCAACTCAAGTTAATTTCCCGAAATATAAATCTATATTCCAAAATATAGCAATAAATATTCTTCTAATGATTCAAATCTAATAACAAAATTACCTTTGAAATTGAAACTTAATATTTTTCAGAAAAGAATCATCATTAGTTAATCATGAAATTTTATATAAATACGTATATTAATCCATAAAATATTATAGAATTATATTATTTTTTTTAACCACCTGTACTATCGTCACCCCTTGGGTGATCATTCTACAGGAGGTATTTGGGAGATAGGGGGGGGGGGGTTCATTTCTTCAAATGGTAGATGACAATTCTACAGGTGATCTGAAAGTAATATCATATATTTAAGAAAAACATAATCGACATATACAAACATATCAATTTAAAATCGTAACATTCAATTTCGAAAGTGATATTCTAACTCCGAAAACTGTTCCATTTTCAGCTGGTGGTCTATTTCAGGTGGATGAGAAGTCAGGTGCTGTTCGCACTAAAGTCATTAATATTTTCCAGCTGGACTTGGAGTATGTCCTGTACGTCAGAGCTGAGGACCAGAATGGACGCATTGACGACAAGAACTTCCAGTCCACCCCTGAGGAGAGACTCTCCATTATTGGGGGCAGACGACCCCCTCAGTTCTACCGCCCTAAATACGAGAAAACCATACTCGAGAACTCTGCGAAAGACTCGAAGTGAGTGTTTGTTGGTTGAAAAAATTTCCAAAAATAAAAAAATTATGTTTATATATTAATATTTATCTTGTTAATTGATTCTTTTTGATGATTATATAAGCTTTAATAAAACCTAACTTCTTTTGTTATTAATTAAAAAAGGACATTTTTCAATGAAATTTTGTTAATCAATAATAGATCACAGTATTCGTAGTACAAATAGTTATTACTGTAAGATTAAATAGTTATTAATATTTTGTTTATAATATTTTCTCTTCAATTGACTAATGCGAATTCTAACATTTCTCCCACTAGGGTCATTGCCGTGAGGGCGAAATCCTTTGACGATAGGGAGGTGAGGTACACCCTGAAAACTAATGGACGGGGGGCCGATACCTTCAACATTGGCCCCACCTCTGGCATAGTGAAGCTAGCAAAGGAGCTAGACTTTGAAGATGTCAACCAATCACACATTTACCAATTGGTCATCACTGCTACTGAGGACTCGAGTGGATTTTCAACATCAGTTGACGTGAGTTATTTATTATATTGAATTAGTTTTGAAACCAACTATTCAACCTAAATCCTATCAGTTCATTTCTCCAGTTAATTATTGAAGTCAAGGACGTGAACGACAATGCTCCTAAGTTTGATTTACGTGTTTATCAAGCGCACAACATCGATGAGGACATTGCAATTGGCCACACTATTCTCAAAGTCGAGGCAAGAGATGATGATGAGGGGACTAACTCTGAGATCATCTATTCCGTCGATGATGACCATTTCCATGTGGATAACAAAGGTAAACAAACTCAAACATTATTTAGACTTTTAGCTGTTTGTACCTCATAACGTGATATAACCATCTCTTATACTAAGGAATTACTCGGATCCTAACATATGGAGTCTAGTCAATTTATTGATTAAACTATTTTAGGATTTCATATATATTTCTAGTTTTACAGTGTTTATTCTGCAATAATATTAGGTCATTAGTTAATCGAGTGTCTATACTAAATCTATGATACTTATGAGAGAGTAGTAATGTTGTAATAAATATACATAGATGAATAGTTTAGTAACTCCATTCTATCAACCAGCAATGTGTATTTGAAAGGTACTCTAATTTTATGGTCCGCATTTGTTACAGGAGTCATCCAAGTACAGAAAGCTCTGGATGCTGACGACAACAACGGCTTCTACTTGTTTGACGTGGTAGCTACGGACAAGGGAGAACCTCCTAAGCAAGAAACTGCCACCATCAGGATCTACACCAATAATAAGAATGACGAAGAACCTAAATTCTCCCAACAAGTGTATACGCTCAATATAGATGCGAATGCTGGTCCCAGCTCTCTCGTAACAACTGTAGTGGCTTCCGATAAAGACAGAGACAAAGTAGAGTTTGCATTTGTGGGAGGAGCTTCTGAATCTGGTTTGTAATATGCTGTGCTGTGAATTAATAAGCTATTTCATATTAAGTTATTCATTGAATTTATTGTAGGCTGTAGCTAGTGTTCTTGTTATTAGTTATATTTTATAATATTAGGAAGATGCTACCCAAAATATAAAATTTAAATTGATTTAACCTGCTGTCACACAAGAAACTGAATTGGGGATAATAATCAGTTGCACAAATTCGTGATATGGCCTAGATTACTGTATACGGTTAATGACTGAATTTGACTACTTCAATTTATTTTTCTGTATGATTAGTCATTTTTTTACATGTAGGGATATTCGTGATAGAGAAGATGACTGGTGTAATCCGTCTTCATAACGGTCCGATCTCCTTGGACAAAGACAAGTACGAACTGAACGTCACTGCCATGGATGACGGTAGTTGCTGCTCAAGAGGCTCAAGTACAAGGCACACCTCCACAGCTCTGGTGATGGTGTTCATTATAGACGTAAACGAGAACAAGCCTGTGTTTCAGGAGTGCAGCTCCTATCACGCCAAGGTGGAGGAGTCTGCCCCTAATGGAACTCATGTGATAACCGTACACGCCACTGATGAAGACAAAGGCGCCAATGGACAGGTCAGGTACAGCATCGTGCAGCAGCCTGATCAGAAGGGAGCCATGTTCTCTGTCAACCCTGAGACAGGAGATGTTACCACCAATAAAGTCTTTGACAGGTAGGAACTTTATTATTAGTTGAAACAAAGTTATCATTGTTGCTCTTCTTCCCAGGGATCATTTTACCTATTTCTTCATTTACAATTCACCGATTTACTTAAATTTTATATGGAAGAGCAAGGCTATCTGTTTATAATTTTGGAAGGCATACCCTTCAGGCGCAATAGATTATAAGGATTACAGAATAAGTGTTCAAATTTTCCTCCCACCTATTTTATCCTTTGAATCTGCAATTTCGAAATAAATAAAAAAAGTTCCAATTTAGCTGCGGGACCCTGTATATAGAGATGGTAAGAAGTGTCGAGTAAGAATTATGCGGAAGCTTTGAACTAATTTACTGTGTGAATCATTTAACAATTATTATGGCTGTACCATGGCATGCATCTTCAGTGTTTGAAATGTTCACAGAGAGCGAGAAGATAAGTTCGTGTCAGTGACAATCAAGGCTACAGACAATGGTGACCCTAGTTTTGAGGAGGTGTGCTCCTTCACTGTTGAGATAACTGATATCAACGACAACCCACCTCTTTTCGATAGACAAGTAAGTCTTTTAATTAAGATCTACGGTTCTAGGTATATTCCACCAGGTATATTCCACCCAGGTATATTCCACCCAGGTATATTCCACCCAGGTATATTCCACCCAGGTATATTCCACCCAGGTATATTCCACCCAGGTATATTCCACCCAGGTATATTCCACCCAGGTATATTCCACCCAGGTATATTCCACCCAGGTATATTCCACCCCGATATATTCCACCCCGGTATATTCCACCCCGATATATTCCACCCCGATATATTCCACATAGGTATATTCCACCCCGGTATATTCCACCCCGGTATATTCCACCCCGATATATTCCACCCCGATATATTCCACCCCGGTATATTCCACCCCGGTATATTCCACCCCGATATATTCCACATAGGTATATTCCACATAGGTATATTCCACATAGGTATATTCCACCCCGGTATATTCCACCCCAATATATTCCACCCCAATATATTCCACATAGGTATATTCCACCCCGGTATATTCCACCCCGGTATATTCCACCCCGGTATATTCCACCCCGGTATATTCCACCCCGGTATATTCCACCCCGGTATATTCCACCCCGGTATATTCCACCCCGGTATATTCCAGCCCGGTATATTCCAGCCCGGTATATTCCACCCAGGTATATTCCACCCCGGTATATTCCACCCCGGTAAATTCCACCCCGGTAAATTCCACCCCGGTATATTCCACCCCAGGTATATTCCACCCCGGTATATTCCACCCCGGTATATTCCACCCCGGTATATTCCACCCCGGTATATTCCACCCCGGTATATTCCACCCCGGTATATTCCAGCCCGGTATATTCCAGCCCGGTATATTCCAGCCCGGTATATTCCACCCCGGTATATTCCACCCCAGGTATATTCCACCCCGGTATATTCCAGCCCGGTATATTCCACCCCGGTAAATTCCACCCCGGTATATACCACCCCTGTGACAATGCTCATTTGGGTGAAAATAAAAACTCAAAGATTTTAGTTTTATTTGTTAAATAATTAAATAATTCGTAACGATGATAAAGTAACTCAGACGATATCCTGAGACATTTGAACAATATTTAGAGGTAGCTCAAGTCAATTGAAATTTATCCTGATAAAAATAAAAATAATGTTAATATGGTAGTTTATTTCAAAGTTTATGTGTTGAAAAAGTTAATATTAATTCCTTTTTAACATGAAACTGCACATGCTCTCCTACAACAATGGTTTGATGAGGTATGGAAAGGGTCGACTGGCAGAGACAACCCATTCCATGTTTTCGATCTTTGCTTATAAGTTGCTGTTTTAGATTTTAGGACCAAATTCCCCGTGATAAAAAAAAACCCTCAATGTAAAAAAGGCAATAATCTCCCAGTCCTAAAACCCTGTGCAATAATTCCCCCTCCCAATCTAAAACATCATGGTTAAAAAAAATGTAAAAAAAGCCTTCGGTCAAAAACCGCCATTCTTACAAAAAGTTAAAAAACCAAATTCAAAATGAAATAAATATAACAATAAATACTATATGACATCATCTTACAATTAATATCACTGTTGTGTTGGCGATGGGGAAGAAAATCTAAATATCACAACTGATAAAGAGCGTTCACACAACCTTTCTTTCTGCTGTTTTGTCACATGTGTAGCGAAAAATTTAAATCTTGTGATTAGCCAGTAAAAGGTTTAATTTGATACAGTGAAAATGCAGGTTACCTGGTATTACATATAATATTAATAAATTAATGATATTAAATATTAATAGCTAAACAAACCTAACCCTTAAAGTGGGGTGGAATTTATCGGGGTGGAATATACCGGTCACCAACATCGACAGCCTTTAATACAATTCTTAATAAATTCGCTTTCTATCTAATTCAACGGTTATCTAACATGTATTTGTGTTATTATGCACAGTCTAAATTATGTGTACTTTAAAAATTAATCAGCTAGAGTTACTGAAACTCCGTGACTTTAATTATAATCGACGTATTTAGGCATCTTATAAATATCAATAAATTTTGTGTTAGCAAACCTGCATGACTTTGTTCATGTGTTCACTTTTTCACTTCTTCTTCCAGTCCCTTGTATTTAATTCTTTTTGACATCAGCGATATGACATTAGGTCTCGAAGCAGAAGTGAAACCCTCTACTAATTGAATTATCCCTTTTCCAGAAATACGTAGAGAATGTGAAGCAAGACACTAGCGTAGGCAGCAACCTTCTCAGGGTGTCTGCTTCAGATGAAGACTCAGACAACAACGGAGCCATCATCTACAACCTGGCTTCCTCCTCCAACCCAGCTGATCTCCAGTACTTCGAGATACAGCCAGAAAGTGGCTGGATTATCCTTAAGAAGACGCTAGATGTACGTAACAATAACATTTCTTATTTTTGTTATTGATATTGAAGGAGTTGAAGCTACATCTGTTAGTGGCTTCTTTCCTTGCCTATCTAAGAGGTGAGTGCGGCAGTGATAACTCAGTTATCAGTTTGCTACTCCGTATGATGTATTTTTATCCTTCAAAAGTTATTTTTATCATATCATTGCAATATTAAGAATATATAATAAATAAGTATTAAGAATATATTATAATAAATAAGTATTAAGAATATATTACAATAAAAATAGACAAACATACCATTCTTCCCTACATTAGAGTGATGATAGTTTAGTTATCGAAGAAATATAGATTGAAAACTAATCGAAAGCGAAAAATGGTAGTAGGTACAAGCAAAATTTAGCGAGAAAAAGATGCAGATGCTTCTTACAAATCATTTTTATAGATCATAATATTTTAGGATTAATAAAACTACAAATTTAAAAATATTGTATTTGTTTTGAAGGAAGTGTTATATAACCTTAGTTCAAATAATTTGTTTCCACCTATTTTGCAGTGAATACGTTTTAATATTCGATTGTTGTTTTATCAGCACGGAGACTTCAAAATAAAGGTGATAGCTACTGACAAAGGATTCCCGCCCCTCTCCTCCGAAGTAGAGGTCGAACTCTCCGTGGTTGACATGGCTTACAGGCACCCCATCTGGAATCAACAGGACTACGTGCGTCTCCTTATCCCTGAGGACATCAGCGTGGGCCAAACTGTCTTCTCTGTCAAAGCAAGGTTTGTGGTATGAGGTTTTCACCATGCCCGAATTAAGCCGTGTTTACATTGTCAGTCACAACCTAGGGAATAGGCGTGGTAATCACTAAGCATTCAACAGTGTCGCCACGAAAGTGTTCACACTGTACTGCAGTACGTCAGTGTGGTTAATAGTGGTTGTGCTCTCAGTCTGTGTTTAGCTGTGAGAAAATCTATGGCAAATGACTCGCTATATAAGAGAAAGAGAAGGTTGCTGCGGAGCCTCGCCCACCCTCTTCTTCCTATTGTTAACAGCGGACTGATAATGAATGAAAAAGTGCCACTCATCGAATGTGTGGTGATTCGAACGAACACTGTCCGTTTTTCAATTTCAGTGCGAAAACAGCGTTTCATGGTGAAATTTGACACTTTGTGGTGAATTCCTAGGGAAATAACTAGGTGCTGACTGACAATGTAAACACGGCTTTAGGGAAGGTTGATATTTCCGATTACTGGTGGTTCTTCACTTTTTCTGTTGTAAAAGGAAATGCCTCTCCAAGTCTCCACCCTCCCCTTCTTATATGTGCATTGTAGTGTGGTGCATGCTCCTAACATACAAACCAGTTAAACTATTAATAGCCTTTTGACTATAGGTGTCTTGACAAGGAACATCTCGGTACTTATTTCTTAAGTTTCTCCAGTGCATGGTCTTTACCTACTTATCTACTTACCTTGCTATCATTCTATTATTAGCATCCTGGAGAGGATTCAATCCCACTCGCAGTAAGTATGCTAGTGTTACGAGTTACGACACGTAGACAACACAAAAATTATTGTATAAAGTTGTTTTCCCCTAGTAATGTAGTATTGAAAATAATGTAAAAAGAGTCCTATCGGTTGATTGTTGTTGCTCAGGACCAGCAATTTTCTCCGCTGTCCAGACCAGTCTAAACGCTGTCAATTTATGTTCCTGTTTGCATCAAAGAGAACCTTCCTGTTGGAACGAGTATTGTTTCTGTGAAGGTTAGCCGCTGATGCAAGCACCCCAAATTTTAATCATTTTATGAGAGTTCTTTTATATAGAAAATTCTACAAATCTCCCACCCACCACAACCATAAGTTTTTCTTTTCGCAACATTTTATCAGTTTGAAGAGTTGTTGGGTTAACCCTCCTAACACCAACACCTATAACTTATTCTTGCTTTGTATGTTCTAGCTTTTTCCTGAAAAGACATATTGAACATTCTTAAATTTGTACTAAGAACATTTGCCTCATTGGTTAGCCAAGAACAAAACGTCCCATAAAATATTCCATCGATTATCCTCTTTACTTGGTAGCAGCATTTTAAGAAATGGGACACCAATTTACAGAACAGACATCAGTTCTTAACTGATGTTCTTAACGGATAGTTTACTCGCGTGTGAATCTTGCTTTGAATTTCTACCACTCACTCGTCATTTATAAACAAAATAAATATAAATTAATGCAGAAAGTAATAGCTACTGTTCAATGTTCATACAAGATAATCTGATTACTGTTGATTGATTTTCTTTTAAATCATCCAAAATATATATAGCCTTATTCGACATATTTTACAATTAATTTTGATATTTTTTAGTGAAGAACTTAGATTACAAGTGTTTTTTTTATCACATGGAAAATTTGGTTAGGTCAGTTAATGTCTAATAAATAACTAGAAATGTTTGGAAAATTTATTGAAGGAATTGAAATGTATAGGTAAGCTAGTTAGTGTATATTATCGCTATTGTCATATTTACAGAAGAATTCATTAAAACACTTTCTAATTAAAACAAAGAATTAGTTTTATTAAAATTCAATTTCTAATCGTGGAAGACTAGAGTAATACCACCACTGAATATTTTTGCATCATATGTACGGTAACTAATTTTCTTCATTCCATCCAAAGATACTCCTCCTTACTGTTTTGATATTTAGAAAGTACTCGTTTTTTTAAATATGAACCTCCACACCAATTTTATTATTTTCATGTGCTAGGTTCCCTCAACTGTTTGTAACCCTTGACTTTTTGAAATATGCAATATTTGCCCTTGACTCTCTTCCTTGCTTTATTTATTCTCAGTGAGTTTTATGAATCTTAGCTCTGGTATCGAGGACCCTGTGGTGTTCTATCGAATTATTCGAGGCTCCACCACGAAAACGAACAAACACGACACCTTCTACCTCCTAGCAAGACCGGACAAGGGAGAGCAGACCTGGGGAGATATCAAAGTGAACCATCCTCTTGATTACGAAAGTATTAAGGAGTACAACCTCACCGTCAGAGTAGAGGTAAGGACTACATGTCCTCTTTGTGGTGACAACATAAAAAAAAATAATAATAATGTTATCCCCTAACCTCTCACAGAACAATGGTCTCCAACAACTAGCGTCTGAAGTCACCATTAACGTGGTGCTGGAAGATGTTAACGATGAAATTCCTCTGTTCACGAATAGAGAGCAGGTGAGAGTGTTGGAGGGAGAGCCCATAGGAACCAAAGTGACGCAAGTGAACGCCATTGACAAGGATGGAACTTACCCCAATAACGAGGTCCTCTACAAAATTGTTAAGAACGACAATAACGAAGGTTGGAAGTTTTTTGACATCAGGGAGCGGACTGGAGAGATTTACACCCGCATGGTGTTTGACAGAGAGATGAAACAGTCCTACGATTTAGAAGTGGAGGCTCGGGATGGGGCTGCCTCTGCTAGACCTAACGCCAATGGCAAACCCAACACCGGTAAGACTTATATGTAGGTAGGTAGCTTATGTAGTGTATATTTACGTGAAGAATTTTTTTTTACCGGACTAATCTCCGCCTGGACTTTTTCCCGCCGGACTTTTAACCGCCAATAATTTAAAAGCCTAATCATTTTCTTTAAAGTGTTGCTGCTCTGTTTAAATGTAAAACAACCTTAATTATTTTTGATAAGGCTTGTAAACAAAGTCAATTCCACATGTGTGTCACAACAGTCTAAAACCGTGTTTACATTATCAGCCAGCACCTAGGTAAATAATTCCCTAGGGATTCACTACAAATGCTAGAATTTCACCATGAAACGCTGTTTTCGCACTGAAATTGAGAAACGGACAGTGTTCGTTCGAATAACCACACTGTCGGATAGAGGCACTTTTCAGTATGTTGTTAGCAATAGGAAGACGAGTAAGTGCGAGGCTCCGCAGCGACCTAGCAGTATGACTGCCATTTCCCGTTTTCTTTCTTTTTGAGAGCGAATCATTTGTCATACACCTTCTCTTATCACAGCTGATGACAAACTAAGAGCACAGCCACTATTCACCACACTGTCGTGGTGACAATGTAGAATGCTCTGAGATCAACAGGTCTACGGGCCTAGGGTTTTAGGTAAATTTCTCGAAAAAATTGTTCGAATGAACAATTTCTCGAAACACAATTGCTCGAAAAACAATTGTTCGAACGAACAAATGCTCAAATGAACAATTGCTCGAATGATGAATTGCTCGAATATTCAAATTGGTCACATGGATCTAATTTTAAATAGTCAGTTAATCATGAAGTTGAATCACTTCGATTAGCTTCATCTAACCGTTCTGGTTTCTAATTTGTAATTAATAATAACTGTATTTCATTTTTTCCTCGTTATTTAGTAATAATTATTGTATTACTGTTTTTAATTCTTACTCTTCCTGTTTTTCTTATTTTTAGAGAACAGAAATTACTATAGAAATTTGGAGTACTGAAATTTCGTTTTCATCAGTAAATCGCTCCTCTGGAATCCGACGAGATGTTCTTAGGGTTAGGTTAGTTGCTAGGTTTTAGCTACTTGGGTTATGGGAACTGACGGTACCAGGAGGGGTGGTTGTTCTCGAGACTTTTAGAATAATCTCTGTTACTCCTGCCACTCGCTTTCTGTAAATTTTCCCCTTTCGGTTCTCCTTATCTTGTTGACTTTTCCTCTTCTTTTACAATAAACAATTGTTCATTCAATGAATTGTGTCGAAAGTCTGTTAATCATGTAAATGAAATACTTCGATTAGCTGCACATAACCGTCCTTGTTTCTAATTATTAATTAATAGTAACTCTATTTCAATTTTTTTGATTATCTGAGCAATCGATAATTTGAGCAATTGTTCATTCGAGCAATTGATTATCGATCAATTGTTTTTGAGCAATTTACCGGCTTCCATTCCATAGGTTGTGATTCTACACTTTCTGGTGAATCTTTAGGCCTAGGGAATTACCTAGGTAGTGATTGATAATTAAAATAAGGCTTTAGTCTGATAATGAAATTGGCTTTCTATTAATAAATTGTTTTGGTTTGGGTAAAAAAGTTACCGAGATAATGGAGTAAACAAAAAAACTGAAATTATATAAACACAAGAAAAATATCTAAGCAAAAAAAAAGAGCTTTTCGTTTCTGCCAGAGAACTCAAAGGTCCCCCAAGTCAGCTACGGAGCCATCTACTAAAAATATAAGGCTAAACCCATTTTTGCAGAGGGCCCCCCCCCCTCCCCCTCTGCAAAAATGGGTTTAGCCTTGGCACAACAAACTTAAGTCTGCCTGACGACTCTTTAAGCCTCTGCTACACTCGAAACTGGATTTCCGAACTCAACTGTCTGATCTCTACGACCCTCTTTCTCCAATCTAATCCACTAGATTTATTTTCTAACTTTCAATAAGAGAAAATAATCTTAACTTCACCAATCGTCAAATAGACTTTCCGTATCCCACCAATATGATGTTCTATCGTAACTTCAACCTTTTTTATCTAATATTTCCATATTTAATCCAAACACTCTCTTGACTGTTCTCATCAATCGTGGAACTACAGGAAAACATTAACTATTATATTCTACTGAATGTGATATTTCCCAACCTTTAGAAACATTCTAACGAGTGTAATAGAGTGCGGCTGCATGGATAATATGTATTTTTTAACAAACAATTTTGGTTAACATTATAATCCCTCAACCATTTATATATTTTGGTAAGTGGCCCTAAACTGTAAGACCTGATAAGAGATATTCTATACAGAAGACTCTCCTATATATTATACGGCAATATATCCTTTATAGTTTATACAGCAGACTAATTGCTTTCCTTGTGTTTCAGTGACGAAGTACATTCGTATTGCCATTGCTGATAAGAATGATAACCCTCCTCACTTCGACAAGACTCTCTATGTGGCTGAGGTTCATGAGAATGAGGACATTCAGCACACTGTGCTCACGCTCTCTGCCAAGGATCAGGATGAGTGTGAGTCTTCATAGGAGGAACCATCTCGAATTTCTTAACTTGGTTTTAATATTTTAGTTGAAACAATTTCTTCATAATGAATATTTGAATGCATAATTATTTGCCCTGAATTAATCTATAAATTTTCTTTTACAGCCTCACGCATCCGGTATGAAATCACAAAAGGTAACATTGGAGGAGTATTTGCTGTGGGGAATATGACCGGAGCTATCTACGTTGCAGGTCCTTTGGATTATGAAACGATGAAGAAGGTAAGATTGTGATCTATAGTAGAGAAGTGAAGGATACATGAAATATCTTATGATATGAACCTAATTGTCTTTATTTGAAATAGTTGTTATATTATAGAAACAGCTTTTATAATAAGACATTTTTAACATATCAAACTAGGACTTTGGTTATTCAGCTCAAAATTTTAAAATTTTCTTCAATATAAATCTACGAACAAGATTTATCCGGAAAGTTTTCCTCGTCTAAGCTTCAAAACAAACTAGAAATCTTCGTTCTTGAGTGAACCTAATTTTTTTTTTTTCCCAAGTAGCTATTGGTATAAGGTTTTATTTTCATTTTATAATGGAAATGTTGCATCTTAAATGTTTAGTACAATTCCTCACAGTAATGCGTATTTTCTGCTAGCTGGAAGGACATCAATAATAACCCACTAATGTTCGACAGACTTATCGGAGACTTCGATCTCAGAGGCAAACAACTGGGGCCTGATTATTATGATGGTCAATAGACACTTCTGTACCTAACTGGTTAACACTGCTTCAACAACTTGAGTACATAGATGACCTATTGCACACTCAAACCTCCTTTACCTCTCATTGGCAGATTCTTGGTTGATTCAGCACCATGTAATTTAATATTTTCTTTGTGTGTGTATGTTTGTGTTCGTTACACTAAATTATCGTTAACTTTTTCAATCCAAAGATTGTTCATTACTTTTTTTGTAATTCAGTACGAATTGACGGTGGTGGCGACAGACAGCGTCTATGAAGCTGGCACCACAGTCATCATCAAGATAAATGATGTGAACGACATGCCGCCTTTATTCGACCGGACCAGCTATGTGGTTGATATGGTGGAGGAGCTTCAGATTGTATTGCCTGTAGAGCTCGTCAAGGTAGGAATAGTTATTAAAACCTTCTGGGAAAAGGTTGTCGACAGTGTCATATCACGGGGGAATTCATTTAAATAATCTTAGAATACCTACGACAGTGTAGAGGTCTCAATTTTAGTTTTGATTGTTAGGTGAAATATAGGTTATTTAAGGCTGTTTTCAGAAGAAATAATTATTTGTGGAGCAATTGTTCTAAAATTTACTAGGTATTTGTATCTTAGAAGAAAAAAAATAGTTCATGTAATTTTTTCCCATTTTGGCCTTAGTTTTTCAGAAAATGTAGATTATATTGCTAATTATAATGCTAATCCTAGTGTCTATCCATTGTTGATTGTAATTACCTAAACAATAAATCAACACATCAAGATTTAAGTGTTTATTTGATCTAATTACGACTAGTACAATGTACTTGACAAATAATTTTCAAATACTCTCTTAGCGGAGATTATTTTGTTAACATATTTGCCGCATTTGAAAATTTGTTTGAAATTTCACATCACTTCTGTCTGATCCATTCGTTACTATTTATTCTGTTGTAAGAACTACTAATAACCCATTTATACATAAATTCTGACTATAAGGTAGAGCGTACATTGCCGTACAAACCTTTTTCAAATGGATGTGAATATGTCCAGGTAAGGAAGAGGTAAATGATTTGAAACAAAATTATGATTATACTCATCAATTCATCTTAATTTAGCTCTTTATTTTTTATAACTAAAGTTTTTTTATTTAAAACTTCATAGTTCTAAATTTGTTACCTGTTAGTCATACATTAGTTAGCGACTAGAAAAAAATCTGCATTTAATATAAAATAATTAATTGTTCGCACTCATTGATTAAACTTGTTAACAACTATGTTTTTCATGTGTTCAATCAGTAAATGATAAATGTTCAGCCGAATTTGATACAAAGATGTCTGCTCTAAGAGGTCGATTTGTATTGTCATACAATAGATGAATTTTTAAAATATTTCATTTAGTTATTAGATGTAAATCTTACTCGTTGCGATGTTGACACAGGTTACTGCTACTGACGGAGACAGAGACAGACCACAAGATATTGTCTATTTCCTCGCTGGTCAAGGCATTTATAACAATAAACCTGATGAAAACAAGTTCGAAGTGAATAGAACCACTGGTGTCATATACGTCAGAAAGGTCTGTATCCGATTCGTGTTTTCTATATTTCTATTATCTACTACGAACAATTTCTTATTTTCAAAATGTTTGAACAGCCTTTGGATCGTGATCAGCCCACAGGAAGACCAACTTGGAGATTTGTAGTTTTTGCTCAAGATGAAGGAGGTACTGGACTTGTGGGATACGCTGATATTCAAGTTAACCTGAAGGACATAAACGACAACTCACCAGTGTTCCGGCAGGTCTTTTTTCTCTACTCATTGCTCACATGTCATGTTACATAACTTTTGCCAACTTACCGTCCTACTACTCTCTTGCAGATGATTTACTACGGAAATGTGACTGAGAATGGTACGAGCAATATGGTTGTGATGTCTATGACAGCTGAGGATTATGATGATCCAAAAGAGGGTGGGAATACTATATAGAATGTCTTTATTTTGATAAATTAAATTGTATTCAAATATATTTGATTTTTCTCTCCAGGTGCCAATGCTAAACTTACATATAGCATCGAGAAAAACGTCATTGATGAAAAAACAGCAACTCCAATTTTCGAAATTGAACCTGAAACTGGTGTGATTAAGACTGCAGTGTGTTGCCTTGATAGAGAAAAGACTCCTGAATACTATATTCAAGTGGTGGCTGTTGATGGTGGTGGATTGAAAGGTGATCATTTTTCAAATTCTCTTAAAATCTCACTTGTATGTCTTTCCAAACAATTCTGTAAAATTTTGATCTGTAATTTCAGGAACGGGTACTGCTAGTATTCTTTTGATCGATGTCAATGATATGCCTCCAAAATTCACAAAAGAAAGATGGGTGACAGAAGTTGATGAAACGGATGGTCTAATACTCCCTGACCAAGCAATTCTCACTGTAACGGTACACGACTATGATGAAATTAACAACTTCCATTACAAAGTCGTGGAATCAAGTGGCTTTGGTGCTGATAAGTTCACGATGGTTAATAACATTGATGGAACAGGTTCACTGAAGATTGTTCAGCCTCTAGATTATGAAGATCCTAGGCAAAGAAGTGGCTTCAGATTCAAAATACAAGTTAACGATAAAGGGAAGGACAATGATGATGTTGATGATAAATATCATATAGCTTATTCATGGGTGAGAGTTGCTTTGAGAGATATCAACGATAACAAACCACAGTTCGAACAAACTAATATTGAATCATCTGTGTCTGAGAGTGCTGAAGTTGGTAGTAACTTGAAGACTTTCAAAGCAACTGATCCTGATCGAGGAGGTCACAGCAAAGTATCATACGCTATTGACAGATCATCTGATAAAAGTAGGCAGTTTGCAATTGACAGCTATGGTAACGTTCAGATTCAAAGAAAACTCGACTGGGACGAGAACCCACGTCATTACCTGAAAATTCTAGCTATTGATGATGGTCTTCCAGCCCAAACTGCTACTGCCACTTTGACTGTGATTGTACAAGATGATAACGACCATGCCCCTAGATTGAGATATTACAGACCTGTTCTAACTGAAAATCAATACCCTCGTATGGTAGTCGCAGCACTTGCTACTGATGATGACGACACATCTAAGAGCAATGGTCCTCCCTTCAACTTCAGAATGGATACCAATGTTTCAGATGAGATTCGGGCATCTTTCAAAGTTGAACACATACCTAAAGCTGCTAACGGTAATGGAATGGCTCTTATTTCTTCTCTCAGAACATTTGACAGAGAAATGCAGAAAGAATATTATTTACCTATTGTTATTAAAGATTCAGGTACTCCTCAAATGACTGGAACCTCCACTCTCACAATCATCATTGGTGACGAAAACGATAACAAGATGCAGCCAGGTGCTAAGGAGATATTCGTCTACAATTACAGAGGGAAGGCAAATGAAAGTGCAGAAACACCGATTGGCAGAGCCTACGTATTTGATATGGATGACTGGGACCTCCCGGACAAAAAATTCCGATGGGCAAGTCACAAAAATCCAAACTTTACACTCAATAATGATGACGGTATGATTAGCATGGTACGAAATACTCCTGAAGGAAGATATTTCTTATCGATTCACGTAGATGATCGTAAACACAATCAAAATGATGTACTTTCGAATATAACGGTTATAGTAAAAGACATTCCTGAAATTGCAATTATCAATTCAGGTTCCATCAGAATTGCTAATATGTCAGATGAAGATTTCATCCGAATCTGGGATTACAAGACTCAAAGAGTTTCAAAAAGCAGGTATGAAATGTTCAAAGAAAGTATTGCGAGACTCGTTGGCGTTCCTATTGATAATGTTGATGTGTTCAGCGTGCAGCTCAAGCAACAAACGCCTCCAATTACCGACGTTCGGTTTTCAGCTCATGATTCCTTTTACTATCAACCAGTAAAATTGAATGGTTTGGTTCTTCAACATAGAGCTGGACTTGAAGAAGAGTTAGGAATCAGTATAACTATGGTTGGAATCAACGAATGCCTAAATGAAAATGTTGCATGTGATGGATCTTGCACTAATGAGCTTGACATGTCATCCTATCCATACCTTGTAAATGCTAATAAAACATCACTTGTTGGAGTGAGAACTATTACAATCCCCAAATGTTCTTGTAAAGCTCGTAATTTCACTGAAGAAGAATCGTGTGACCCTAATCCATGTTTGAATGGCGGTCGATGCCATACAAGAAAATTTGGCGTACACTGCAATTGTCAATATGGTTACGATGGACCACGCTGTCAGATGATCACTAGGTCATTCAGAGGTAATGGATATGCTTGGTTCCCTCCTTTGGCTACGTGTGATAATTCTCACATCAGTCTCGAGTTCCTAACAACACGTCCTGATGGCTTACTGTTATACAATGGACCAATCACACCACCTAAAAATGACGGCATTGACGTATCAGATTTCATTTCTTTAGAGCTTTATGATGGAAAACCAAGATTGTTAATTGATTTCGGATCAGGGACTCTTGAACTCAAAGTCAATACGAAAAATAATCTAAATGATGGTAATTGGCATCGCTTAGATGTTTTCTGGGACACAGAAACTGTGCGTCTTGATGTGGATAGATGTATTGGAGCTGAAGTTACCGAACCTGAAGATGGACGTGATCCTATTATTATTACTTCAGGATGCCAAGCTGTTGAAAAAGTTACCAAGTTCAATGAGTACCTCGATGTCAACAGTCCTTTACAACTTGGAGGACTGGCTCACGAACACCTCGATTCAGGTCATTATGGCTGGTCTCATGTTCCACATGGTAGACCATTCGATGGTTGTCTGAAGAGTTTGATTGTTAACAGTGAATTATATGATTTCACGCGCACTGACATGTCCAATGGAACCCAAATTGGATGTCCTGCGTTAGAAGAATCGTGTAAAGCTAAAGACAACAGCAGCGAATCTTCTTGTGGCGTGAATGGTATCTGTTCAGGATCACTTTCACGTCCCATTTGTGAATGTAAACCAGGATGGACTGGTCCATCTTGCAATGAACACACTAATTCCTCATACTTAGACACTCAGTCCTACGTGAAATATGCTCTTTCCTTCAAACCGAGCACGTTCAGAAACAAAATTCAGTTAAGCTTCAGGACGTGGCAGGAGCATGGAGAATTGTTCCGATTCTCAGATCAACATATTCGTGAATATGGAATTCTTGAAATTAAAAATGGACACTTAAGATTCAGGTACAACTTGAATTCTCTAAGAGTAGAAGAACATGATTTGTGGTTATCTGCAATCACTGTTAATGATGATCACTGGCACACAGTGTTAGTAGAAAGGCACGGATCAACTGCCAGCATCATGTTAGACGGTGGTGAAGGTCGAAGACTCAATGAAACTATGGCATTCACTGGCCACATGCTCCTGGATGTTTCTAAAAGAGGTTTTTATGCTGGAGGTAAAGCAGAGTACACCGGGGTTAGAACATTCCAGGTCTACAATGATTTCAAATTAGGTAAGCATTTTCATAAATACAGTAGAGCTCCTCAATTATGGACAATTGAGCAGTCCGTGAATATTGTATTCCTTAAATAATGCACTCGGTGAAATAAAGAAGGAAATATATTGTTAAGTAAATTATTATTTCATTCAAAAACACATATTTAATGTCATTAAAAAAATATTTCTAGTTTTCTTGAGAAATAATTGAATTTTCACACTTTTCTATAATCTCTAAATTTTGACGTTATGTTAAAGGAACTCTTCTTTCTTTAGTTGGAATCAATATTTTCATTTCAGAGGCCATTATATTAGGGTTGATGATGGTGATCTGTAAGAAGGAGGTTACAACAAATTTTTATACAAAAATCAAACTTTTCTAGGGAAAATGAAAGTTTATAAATTTGGTATTCCATAAAATATGTGTACATACTTTAGGATAATCTGTAAATTTTGTTATCCATAATTCAGAAGTCCAACTGTACCTTGAATATATGTTGAGAATAATTTTTCCGTCTGTGAATAATATTCTTGTATCTTCAGGTTGTCTAAATGACATAAGGTTTGATGGTAAACCTTTGGCACTCCCACCTGGACTGAATGGCACAATGTGGAGTCAGGTGACTATGTTCAGAAATCTCAAACGCAACTGTGACAGCACAGACCAGTGGAATAATGTCACTTGTTCACCACACTTTACTTGAACAGACCAGTGGAATAATGTCACTTGTTCAGCACACTTCACCTGAACAGACCAGTGGAATAATGTCACTTGTTCACACACTTCACTTGAACAGACCAGGGGAAATTGTGTCATCATTAAATAACTAACCACACGCATCAGCTCAAGTTTATTATTGCAAGTAAAGTATAAAATTATCTGAATTTTATTTTAAATTTACATTACAAATTGGTATAGCTACGTTCACATAACCATAGCATTATATTGTATACCACTGTAGTCGAAATTAACAAAACTCTATACAATAGTAACCTGAATCTTATATAATTCATACCATTTTTTTTTCTGGTGAATTGAAAAATGTATCTTTTTTCCTGCCAATATTTCGTTATTACTATTTTTGTACCAGAATTTAATTTTAAAGAATTATACTTGAAATATCTATATCTATAATTGACCCTATGAAGATATTCCTAAATGACAGCTTTTGAAATATGGGAAATTAGTCTCCAAAATTTTCTACCCTTTAATTATTTATGAACCTATGCCTATTATTAACAAATATACCAGATATCAAGGATCTAAGTAGAGGATTTTCACTTATCGTCATAAGCCTCTGCAGCTACATACAAGTTTACAACATACACTTTGTTTTTGAGTTAATTTAACTACCCTAGATTGTAAAATGTGTTATTTTACATCCCTCACAGAGAATGGAAGATGTAGTGTGTATTTTTTTCTATAAATTAATACTAACTAACGCGGAGGAGATAGTGTATCATGATTCCATAGCCGGAGGAGATGTCTGAAACTATCCGATAACAAAATGACAAATAAAACAATTAAAGCCACCTAAAATGTACCTTCTGCAATTTACCAAGGTAACTAGAAGAATCTGGTAGAGGGAAAGAGTGAAAAGAGCGGTTTATTGAAACCTGCTTCAAAGTCTGACCTAGAAAAGTTCTTGTTAGTAGCTAGTGTTTTCGAACTAATTCTATGAGCTGAAGAGCTACCTATGTCAGCGAAATTAGAGATCATGGATAGGAAGAAATTAATCATGCCCGGATATCTTCAGATTACAGGCTGAAATAGTTCCTGTGCTTTCAATTCATGGTGCGAGTCCATCGTCGGGTATCTTGTAATCTTAAAAAAATGTAAAGGAGCTTGAAAGGTCCCCTATCCTCTGAATCAAAATTTCTCTGGAAATTCTTTAAATTTGTAGAATTAGGGTTATTTTTAGAGTTGAGACTTTGCATATCTTGCATATTGGTGATATAATGCATATATATATAAAAAAAGGATATGCAAATCTTGAAATGCATATGCAAATAGAAAATGCATAGGCAAAATAAAAAATGCATTTGCTAATAGAAAAACTAATATGATATATGAAAGTGGTTATTAAAGTAAATTGATTAATGATATTCAAAAGATAAACTTCTGCATAAATAAATGAAAAACATCAAGTGAATGAATAAGAGCTAGATTTTTATTCTACTTCAGAAATTTAAATTATTATTGGTTAGGTTAGACGAGCTGGGTACTTGGATAATATTCCAGATATTTATCAAACAGAAAACTTCAATAACTTCTACAGAGCGCAGAGATAAATAATGAAAGTAAGTCTTGCGTTCATAGATTCAACATTCTCAGTAATTCCATTAACAATAGAGCAAATTGACACGCGAGGCAGGTCAATCTCAAAAGTGATTACAAAAATAAAAAAATTAAAATCTTCTCAAGAATATTTAAGATAAGAGATATTAAGTAAAGCTTATATTAGAAATCAATATTATCCAAAAAGGAAGGATATTCAATCATCAGAGACATAAATTCAATTCTGACAGGAGAACCTGCACTAGGCAATCTACATGAAATGATAAAATAACTTGGATCATCAAATATGGCGAGTCTTCTATACGCACCTCTAATTTCATGTGATGTAGAGGGGATATTTTCTCAGTACAAGAATATTTTCAGCTGATAATAGCAGGGTACAAGAAAATAACGGGTATAGTAACTAGTAGATGACGCAAAAATATGACGTCACCAAAGCACACATTTCTTGTTTGTGACCGAGTGGTTCATAATTCCTCGTATTTGCATGTTAATTTAGAGAAGTTTAAAGTCATTTTATAAGGGTTTCGTGTAAAAGAAAAGTGAAAATGGCGATTGAACCCCAAAGTTGAATATATATAGATATAATTCATGTGTGTTTGTATTGTTCATTTCGTTTACTTATCTATAAAAAGTAGGGTCTTGAACATATACTACCTATAGGAGCCTAAACTAGTGCTCCCAAATTTGGCCTTCTAGCCTAAACTAGTGCCTAAACTAGATAACCAATAACCTTAGTTCTATTGAAAGTTTTAGAGTGGTGGGGATATTTCTAACAAAGTCACATTTAGAGATAGTGCTAAAGATAGTATTTCGCAAGAGTTCATTGCTTGGTGAAATATTAAAGGAATTATTTATTCATTAAAACGAATGCTCCTTTACAGTAGGGCTAAACAGGAAGATTACCATTTAACCAAAAATTATTTCTTAACTTATTCCCCATTTACTCTTGAAGCTCCTAAGCCAAACTTGCTCAAATTTGTTAGAATAACTTAATTGAATATAGTTATGGTACAGGCATCCCTCGCTTTAGTTACCAAATCACGACTCAGTTTAGTTACCAAACGGTAACAAAAGCGAAGAAGAGTAACAAGAAATTTTTAATATTCACTCCTCGATTATATATCTCATTTTCTATCAGTTATAGAAAGAAAATTTGTTTTAGAGTTATTAGAGTACTACGTATATAAGCATACTATTAATAATAATATACAGTCTTTCATTGTTTGTGACTGAGATGAAAAAGTTTAAAGTCGTTCATTTATTAAATGTTTTAAAATCCACCCATAGCTTAACTCTCACTCAGTATAGGTGAGTTATTAATAGATAGCTACTTATAGACTTCTATAATTATTATTGTGTTACATTGAACAAACAGCAATTATATGCTCTATGGCATATTTTTGGTAGTAGGGTACTAAGTTCCAAGTTATTGATTGGTTCTACAATTTCGGACACGTCAGAAAAGAAAATATTATAATTACAGTAAAACTCCTGAGTTATGAAGTTTTTTTTATGAAGCACCAGAGTAATGAAGGACCTGAATTATGAAATGCACCTCAGTTATGAAGTAGTTTTCTTTGTTTAAATCATAGAGAACTATAGTTCTTGAGGTATAACTATACCTTTTTCAAGTCAAGTTGGCAGAAGTTAATAATGAATTGGCAGAATTAAAAGTCATATTGCAGGAGTGAAAATGAAAAATGCAAGTAAGACAAGCAATTACAATATGGATGTATTTTTTATGAAAATTACAACTTTAAGTCACTAGCAGTTTTTTTGTAATCTTCTCCACCAGACTCTACCATATAATAAGATAATACTCTATTAAAGAATAATACTCTATTACAGGATAATACCCAATTATACGACAATACCCAATTATAGGATGATATCCAATTATAGGATACTACCTATAATTGTGTATTATATATGAAAATGTAAATCAGGAAGGCAAAGATTTATTATAAAGTTTAGGTTATCATTAAATTGGATATATTGAATATAAACTGAGTTTTCTTTATTGTTTGAGATTTAAATGATGTGTATTTTTTGATAAAGATTTAAATTTAGGCATAAATGACTACTACCATGGTATATATATCAATTTTTGTACAATAATGAGTTGCTATATTGATTTAATTTAGTGCACACAGCACATCCATATAAGAATAATATTTGTCATAGTTATCCCTCAATGAAAAAAAATCCCAATGATTTTAATCACAGAAAACTATCACTGCAAACGAGTTATGAAGTGGCTCTGAGTTATGAAGTAATCAATACTTCATAACTCAGGAGCTTCACTGTATTATTTAACTTCTAATCTAATTGGTATCATGGATACCAATTGGAATAAAAGTTAAATAATGATCATTATATAGAGATTTCCACGTTTTCGAAAATATGGAACCGTGCAATAACACGGAACTAACCATAAAATAGGACATGTTGAATTTCTGAACCAATTGCTTTTAACAACCTCATCTGGATTATAATTTTGATGTTTTTTAGTTATAGTGAAATAATCACGAAAAATCGTCTCCGTTTTTATGTCTACGAATGGTTTTTATTTCGAAACATGACTCGAAATAAGTAGGGTCGGGAGGGGCGAATCTTGCGCACTAAAAACTTTTGGGTTTTGCAACTTAGTTTTTGCAGATAGACGATTAATATTTGACATGAAGAACCGCAATAAGGCCTTTTATACACCATCCAAAGGACAAAAAATTAGCATTTGTATAATGTGAGTTATTGACGAAAGTAGTGCGCAATTGAAATTGTCCTTGATGGGGCGATTCTTGCGCGCGAGAGGGGCGAATATCTGCGCACTCTTTAATTCCTTTCCATAGTGAAAAATAGAACTATTGAGTGTCTAGATACTTACTATAAAAATAATTCCAATGTGTTTAAAAGCATAAACAATCATATGATTCAAATTAAAAAACTTGAGACAAACTTTTTTCAACCTGTTTACGTCAAGTTTGTAGAATGTATGTGTGACGTCATGAATGTTGCTTTCTATTCAGGATTAATTTATGCTTGTAATATTAGTTTATCTGAAGTATGACACTATTATATCTACTTATTATGTAACTATAAATATAATAAATAACTAGATGACGGGTACTCATAGAGCGCATACTTTTGCCACCGCTTACAAATGACCTTGACCTTAAACCTGTTCACTCCCAAAATATAAACAAGTGATTCCTGAATATTGAAGCATCGTCCCGCCCAATTTCAGACAATTTGGTTGAATTCTTTTGTGTTATAAATGACCTTGACCTTTATTTTTACCTGATTACTCACAAAATCTAATAAATTGGTTCCTGCATGGATAATTACCAACCGTCGACCAAATTTCAGTTACTTTGATTGAATACATTTTGCGTTATAAGTCAACTTGACCTTTAACCTAACCGCTTCCAAAAACTTATCAAACCGTTCCTAGATATTGACCAATCGTTCCATCAAATTTCAGACAAATTGATTCAAAACTTTTGAATTATTGAGTTATAAATGACCTTGAGCTTTGACCGGATAACTCCCAAAATTTTACCAGATGGTTCCTGGAGATTAGTCAATCGATCGTCTTACCAAATTCAAAGTAATTTGATCGAAGACTTTTTGAGTTATGTGAGCAACAAGATGACAAACAAAAATATGTCGCCCAAAAGATAACCTTACGCAATCTATGAAAGTAATAATTCTTTTTAGATGTCAAATATAGCATATATAACCAATTTAGCATACATATCTAAAACGTTATTCAAAATACTGTTACACTTAGATATTTTCACTTTATGTCTCTGAAATTACGATAATAAGAATATAGAAGCAAATGGGTTTTTCGTACATCTATTAGGTTACGTGGAATATTCACTTGCCATTGTAAGGTCGGGGAGATACCCAGGCCAAGAGAGGGTCCATGTGTACTGAATCCCCTAGACCTAAAGGTTAGTCGTTGAACTCTTCCAGTCTTTCAATTCTTTCAAGAGAGATAAAAATGTATCAGAATTTAAGAGTATAATGATACTATGAAGGTAGTAAAATTTCATCCAGAGTTGTGTCCCTAGCCTTGTAATAGGTAGAACATTCCACAACAATATTATGAGGTCATGTTTCTGGGCGAAGACCAGATCGTCGGCAAGTATTATTGTTTTACTGTTTTAGGACCAAATGTTCCCAGGAGAGAAGAAGTTTCAATCGGGTTATTAACAATAGCTTTTGACATTCTCTTTCAAAGAGGAAGAGTTCTTTGGTCTTTCTACAAGAAGGTAGGTTGACCCATCTAATTCCTTTGGTGTTTTTCAAAGACCAACGGTTCAGGTTCTGCGCCAGAAGATCTCTGCTACGTCCTTTTCTATGAAATCATCAGTTTCATTGTCAATGTTCGTTGTCATCAGTTTCGCTGAAGACGCCAAATTTCTTTGCGACAGAATCTTGGCAATTGACGTGATCACCACTCATGTGTCTTGTTTAAGTAGTAAAAAAATTCACCATCTTGTTGGAAGATAAATGATTGATTTTTGAAGTGTTTTTTTTTCATCAATCCAATAGCTGGAACCACAATGCTGTTAAAAGAGGATTGATCTTAGGCCATTCTCCACGAAAATCAGAGGAGACTCCCAAGTTTTCGAGATAGGGGAAATCTTGGATATCTTCTGATCATGAATATTGAATTGGGTTGGCTTCAATAATGAAGAGTTTCTCGTTAAAAAAATCTATTTCATACCTTGTCGTGTCCGCATTAAGCTCTCTGAGAAGGACCTTTAATCTCTCAAGTCTCTTTTGCTTTTTAAGAAGTGTGATGACTTAGGGTTCTCTCATTTTGTAGGAAGACAACTGAAGATCCTTCGTGATGATGGTTCTAATTGAAGTCTGGATCACATTCATGTATTTAGCTATATTTTAAATTTTTTCAAGTATTTCTTCGAGTCTTCAACATTGCACAAACCTTCTTAGCCATTTTCTTTATTCAAACAAGTACTCCCATTTCTACACTTCAAGGATAATCCTCAGAAGTGACAAGCTCAACGAAGCTACTATTCACAACATGGTGCAATGTCGATTTGCAACTTTTAAAAGCATAATGATATCAGGGTTGGGTTTCCCTGTACGATGGTTTAAGTTTAACCCTGTCATTTTAGACCTGATATTTTCAATTTTATTAAAAAGAACCGAATAATAAGATTATATAACTATACTTAATAAAAACGCAAATGATAAACATGTATAGTGCTGTTTGAAAAAAAAAGACTAATTAATGACTTTAAATTCACCCTGATTTACAATTTCATATTTCGACCTATTATCTGAAATATATGTGGAATGTGTATGTTCTTAGTTGAAAGTGAAGAAATACACATATATAGAGAGAGTAATATTAAGCATTAAAAACTGTTTCATGGCCTAAAATAAATTTCTATAGTGCGCAATATTCGCCCCGCCATGCAAAATATGGTGGGGCGAATAGTTGCGCACGGAAAAACACCGCTAAATAAAAAATTTAAAAGTCTAGAACCTTGTAATTTTAACTGAGGCAACTTGAGTCAATGATCATCATGCACTAAAAACTTCAGGTCATTATCTGTGATAGAAATTTTTTTATGACAAATTTATTTTTTAGGGTAATTCGGTAAAATGAATTTTCGACTAGGTACTTTTCATATGGTCTTAAATGTGATTTATTTCAACTATGAATAAATGCCTGTAAGCTGTTTTAATTTTATACAGAGTTACTACATATTTGAGCCGGTCTATGACTATTTTTGTTATTGGGCTAGCACATTCATAGCCCTTTAAACATGTGGTGCGCAAGATTCGCCCCGTGTGCTGCTGCGCGAGATTCGCCCCTCCCGACCCTACCACTTTTATTAAAGCGAGGTGTACTTAAAACAAGGCATGGCTGTAATTAGAAAAATAGATACAAAGTATCACTATACATAAATTAACTTGATTTTTACTTCCATTGCACATTAATAAATACCAGGGATATGACAATATACTCTTTTTATCGTAGATCCCGGAAATATTATAACCGGGGAGAATTAAACGATAAAATCGTTCCAAATCGACGGTATATGGTGAAAATAAAATGTATTCTGGTGCCGTGTTCGTGATTATGGTTAATTGGTTATATAGTGTACTGTGTATTAACCATATTAAGAAAAAGATCGTCAATATTACAATTACAGGCAGGCCTCGCTTTAAGTACACCTCACTTTAATAAAAGTGGTACTTATTTCGAGTCATGTCTCGAAATAAGTACCGTTCGTAGACATAGAAAACGGAGACAATATTTTGCGATTATTTCACGGTAACTAAAAAAAATATCAAAATTATAATCCAGATGAGGTTATTAGAAGCAATTGGTTCAGAAATTCAACATATCCCATTTAAGGGTAAGTTCTGTGTTATTGCACGGTTCCATATTTTCGAACACGTAAAAATTTCTATATATTAGTCATTATTTAACTTTTATTCCAATTAGTTTTCATGATATTAATTTAATTTGAATAGAAATTGAATAATAATAGTTATTATATTTACTTTTCGGACGTGTCCGAAAATGTAGAACGTACCAATAACTTGAAACTTGGTACCTTTCTTCCAAAAATATTACATATAGAATAAAATTGCTGTTGGTTCAATGTAACACAATAATTATAGAAATCTAAGTATCTTTTAATTACTCGCCTATACTAAGTGAGAGTTAAGCTATGGTTGGATTTTATAACCTTTAATAAATTCACTACTTTTAACTTTCATCACAGTCACAAACACTGTTTGATAATAGGCTAATATAGTACCTGTTTTAACCACAGTCTATAGAATAGGGACTATAATTTATAAACTCTGACTTTAATTCTAAAAACAATTTTCTTTCATTATAACTTATAGAAAATGAGATATATAATCAAGGAGTGACAATTATAAATTTCTTGTTACTCTACCTCACTTTAGTTACTGTTTGGTAACTAAACTGAGTTGTGATTTGGTAACTGAATCGGGGGATGCCTGTAACACATATTCAGAATAAATGATAATATTCAAAATATTCGTAAATTCATAATATTCAGTGATTATAATTTTCATTGAATCAAAATACGGAGCTATATGGAGTAAATGATTAGTCCCATTGGTACTTCTAATTACTTTCTTTGAATAACTTTAATTTCATTGAGTAGAAATTGAGATTCGACTTATTATACTTCTCTGCAATAATGCATAAGCGATTAAAGGAATAATGTATACATATATAGATTTGCTAAAGAATATTCATTTTTATTTATTCCTATAGAATAGAATAAAGATGAAAAATTAGGATAGTTAGGTAAGATAGAAACAGAAGATCCCGATTCAATAGACTTAATATAGTGTCAATTATTTTAAATGCTGCCATCCGAAGGATGGTACGTGACTTAGTTTCCTAAGTGTCCTTCTAGCTTATGTTTCCTGGTGAATGATGAGTTGAATAGTCCCTCTTCTTCTTCAGAAACTCTGTCCCTCTAAAGTCTAAATAACGACTACCTAGGGTTTACAATTTTACTGTATAGAAGCTGCATTAAAAATTGTCTATTTTTTAGAAGGGATTTTCATGCAGCTAGTTGTATCATATCATATGTTTTGATTTGATGCGTATTCATTATGCTGAAAATATATTTTTAATTTCAACTAACCTCCTTTTCTCCTGTATTCGAACCTTCTCCAGATTTTGATTTATCAATAATGGTGAAAAACTAGTTAAATGTCCTCTCCAGGCTCCGAGGAAAAAATGAGTTTATTACATAATATTTTAGAACTATGCTCTACGATCATTATTCCGCAAACCGCATACAATTCGGTGCAGTATATATTTTATTATATGCTTTTAAAGTTGTTTAGTACTCTGTGAGCAACAATCGAGCGAATGTCCAACCTGACGCTTAGAAAGAAAATTGTACACTCTTTGTCTTGATTTCAAATTTAGATTTTTAAACAAACAATGCGTTTTTGGCCTTCTTTTAAGATATTAATTGTCTCTAAAAGTACATAAACGTTTCTATAATAAATTTATCCAAATTTAAACCATTAAACGAATAATAAATAAAAATTTTGAACCAAATACCTAGTTGACAATCAAAACAAATGGTGTACATTCTTCTTCTTCAGACTGAAAATTAGAAAGTCGGAAGTAAAGTAGGTTTTGTAGAATTTGGATTATACAAATCTTTAAACCCATATAAAATTAAAAATATGCATACAAATTTTATGGGATTTGCAGTAAAATGTTAAGAAGCATTAGCCTCGTTGATTTAAGCAATAAAATAATTTGCTTGGAGGGGACCTTTAATATGTTCCCAATAATTGCAAACTTTGTAATTTCCGCTCTCTATACATCTCATCCTCTTTACTAACGGGCACCAGTTTCAAATCCGAGAGTTTTCTTGATTTAGTGAACTGTAAACATAGGATAGGACCAACAGAATTCATCTGTCGCCATCTTGGTAATGACATACTTCTTCATACTTAGTGATACTTATATTATTTTATTGATTAATTTAATTTTCAGGTTGATGTAATAAAGCTTAAAGCTTGTCCTTTGAACCTTTCTTGGCATTGGGCATTGGCAAGTTTGGGTTGAGTTTAACTGTTTAAGAGAACTATTTTTAAATTTGAGCTCTTGCTCTTCAAGGTTTCAATTGAAAATGGAGAGAAATATCTTATTTATCTTATAACTCTACACTTTGACACTGGCACTGCAGGAACTGGTAAAGTCACTAAAGTGTTCTCCAAGAAATATTACATTTTTGCCTCTTTTCTCAGTAATAAAATACATGTAAATATAGGAGGAAATTAGAGATTGCTCGCACAGAAAGTCAGAAAATGTTAATTTATTAAAAATGTCCCATATTCTGCAGACTGGGTATAACTATGGTAGTACTAGTATAAAAAGCCTGAAGTAGTGAGAAGGAGGACAGACCTGCTGAAAAGCCAGTCTGCTGCCTGCAGAACATCATTCTGAAGTTTTGAACATGGAACATTTTTCCAAGACTCTCTGCGGACTGCGGGAGTTTTGATTGAATTTTTAGAAATTTGAGATCTCTGCGGGAGATCTTGAATTAATTCCTATGTTACCATTAATTTAGCTGCGGGAGATTCAGAATCTGCTGCTGAGAATCAGAGAGTAGCTCTCTCTCAAATTAAAGTCTCTGTGGGAGAAGAGACACATTCTCCAAGTAATAAAGCATGTCCAAACTCGCCATTTTAATGGCGAGTTTGTGACAGTTATTTTGAGCAATTCAATTGCAAATGGCGAGTTTTATCTATTTTTCTCCTATGCTACTGTGCTACAATGTTATTTTGGAGAGAATTAATGATAATTTGCCAGTCTGCAGAATGTGTCTCTTCTCCCGCAGAGATTTTAATTTGAGAGACAGTTAATCTCTGACTCTCAGTAGCAGATTCAGAATCTCCCGCAGCTAAATTAATGGTAACGTAGGAATTAATTCAAAATCTCCCGCAGCTAAATTAATGGTAACATAGGAATTAATTCAATATCTCCCGCAGAGATCTCAAATTTCTAAAATTCAATCAAAAACTCCCGCAGAGAGTCTTGGAAAAATGTTCCATATTCTGCAGATTGGATAATTTGATCATTTTGGAGAGAATTTGTTGAATTTTGGAGAGAGCTGGAGAGACTAATGGTGAGTTTATGAGACAAAGTATTTTACTTGGCACATTCTGCAGACTGGCTCTGTGGGAGATCTTAAATTAATTCCTATGGTACCATTAATTTAGCTGCGGGAGATTCTGAATCTGCTACCGAGAGTAACTGTCTCTCAAATTGAAATTTCTGCGCCAGATTGTATTTGGTGGTAAATTCCAATGATATCTCGGGCCAAGTAAAATAGTATGTTTCATAAACTCACCATTTGCCTCTCCAGCTCTCTCCAAAATTCAACAAATTCTCTCCAAATTGATTAAATTATTATTAATTCTCTCCAAAATAATATATCATAGGAGAAAAATAGATAAAACTCGCCATTTGCAATTGAAGGGCTCAAAATAACTGTCACAAACTGGCCATTAAAGTGGCGAGTTTGGACATGCTTTTTTACTTGGATCTCGGGAGATATTCAATTTCTCTAATAAAAAAATTCCTGCAATGTCAGAGGATATTTAGCTATTTATTCCTCTATTACCATTAATTTTTCGGTTCATACAATTACCGGAACAGACCATGAATTACCGGAACGGAACATGAATTACCAGAACGGACTATGAATTACTGGAACGGAGTTGTTTTATTGAGAAATAGTCCTTGTTATGTCATTTAGGTATACATTAGGTCTATTTATGTTCCAATTGATATCATATTTTACCATTTTATACTCATTTCTGCTCGTATATTCGCTAACGAACATCTGAAACATAGACAGAAAATTGACATGACATGATGACTATAAGCTAAGGTAGTCCGTGATTCCGTCAGATTCCGTGTTAAAGGTTTAAAATATTTTTGTTTCATTTTATGTTATGTATATTAAGTAAGTATATATTAATATACATATTTATATGCATTAATGTACACCAGTCTGTATTTCATGGTAAATTCCACCGACATGTCGGTGGAATTTTTTCCCCTTTGAGAATATTATTCTGGCAAAGTCGGTGGATTTTAAGCTATTTATTCCTATGTTACTATTAATTTTCGGTGGAAAAATGGGTAAAATGTTGGTGGATCTGTCAAATTACTGAAAATTTATGGTGGATTTTTTCAGCTTTTTCAGAAAAGTCAGTGGAATTTTGTGCACCAAATACAGACTGGAATGTACATAATAATATATACATTTGTATATGTATATTAAGTAAGTCATGGGTCATCATAACTTCAATGCGACAGATAACAGTTATGAATTTACCTACTACCCGATTAAAAATGAAATAAATTTGTACATGTTGCATAAAATTAAAAATCCTGATTAATTGAATATCCACACATACTAGTAATGGATAGCTACAGAAAATAAAACCAAAATACTTCTCATTAAAACTAATATGGGATTCAGTATTAAAATTACTTTAGTTCCCCCTCAAATTATTTTCTAGAAAGATTATGCAAAGAAAACGAATTTCAGCATATACTCTTGTAAAGTTTATGACTAGGTTGCAGATGTTTGGTAGCGAATATACGAGCAGAAATGAGTATAAAATGGTAAAATATGATATCAATTGGAACATAAATAGACCTAATGTATACCTATATGACTTAACAAGGACTATTTTTCAATAAAACAACTCCATTCCGGTAATTCATGTTCCGTTCCGGTAATTGTATGGACCCTTAATTTTTGGAGGAGAATCTGGAAAAATGTTGGAGGAGAATCTGGAAAAATGTTGGAGGACTAGACAAATTAATGAAAAATGTTTGCAGCTATTTCTCATAATTTTGAAAAAGTCAGAGGAGTTCAGTGCACCAAATACAAATTGGTCTTTGCGGGAGAAGTCCGAGAAGAGACACATTCTGCAGACTGCCGAAAAGGCTATCTACAGAGAATCATCTTGATCTTGACCTTGAGCTACAAACCTACAATGTTATTTTGAGTCATTTTCAAATATTTTAGAGGGAGTTTATGATAATCCATGTTTCCAGTTTCAGAGACCCCAGTCTGTATTTGGTGCACTAAATTCCACTGACTTTTTTGAAAAAGCTGAAAATATCCACCATAAATGTCCAGTAATTTGCCATGTTACAAAGTATGGACAAAGTCACCAGTATATTGGTGACTTTGTCAGAGTGAAATAAGTTTAAAAATATGTAAATAACAAGTAAATCACTCATAAAATAGTCTCAAGAGATGCCATGCATCAGACTTGAAGCATGTCGCATGAAAATATGTTTCAAGTGTAAAATCTTCAACAGTATCTAAAAGCTGAGTGGCGCACCACATTACCAGTCTGCAGAATATGGGACATTTTTAACATTTTCTGTGCGAACAATCTTTAATTCCCTCCTATAATTATATGTATTTTATTGAGAACAGAAGCCAGCTGCCAAAATGAAGGATTTTTTGGAGAACAGTTTCCCAATTACGGCCACATTAGGGCGCACCACTGAACAAGCTATCAATTATTTCATCATAATTGTCTGTTATGTAGTTTGTTGTACTGCACACTTCATGATTGTTTAATGACCTGGCAGGGGGGTTCGGTCAGAGGGTGGCACGTCCCCCGATACATACCAATACCTAACTGATACGCTAAATTTACTCCTGACTGACCTCAGGCAGAAAGTTTACAATAGTTACCCCTTAAGATTATAATTATTACAGTTTTCTATGATAAATTTATTTTCTATTCTAAATTAAACATCTCAATCAAATAATTAAACTGTGTAGTATAAACATTGGATTTAAGTACTGTCAGTCATAAATTTGATAGCCTACAACAATTATCAAATTCACTCCATATATCATTAATCTTCTTTCAAATTACCTATCTAATAGAATGTACAGTCGGTGGAATTTACCATGAGATACAGACTGGCAGAAGCCCAGACTGCAGGAACAGCCAAACTGGTAAACTGTTCTCCAAGAAATCCTCTACTTTGGCTTCTGTTCTCAGTAAAATACATCTAGATATAGGAGGAAATTAAAGATTCTGATTGTTCACACACCAGTCTGCAAAAGATGCATGAAGTTGTAAAGTTTATCCGGCGACTATTGAGGTCTTGAAATTAGTCTCCTGAATTATCCGGCGACAATTTCCTAATTAATTCCTATGTTTACATGTAATTAGTGGAGAGAAATTTGAAAATCTTTGGAGACAAATTGCCCCAAAAATTATATATATGGAGACTGATTGTGCATGCTTTGCAAGTTTGCAGACTGGTTCACACAGAAAATATTAAAAATGTCTCATATTCTGCAGACTGGCCAAATAGAATAGTATGGCTCATAAGCTTTCCATTTGTCTCTCCAAATGATACGTATTTAAAATCTGAGTGGCGCACCACTGTACATTCTTTTAGATAGGAAATTTGAAAAGATTAATGATGTAGGTATGGAGTGAATATGATAATTGTTGTACAGGGTGGGATGTAAGTTTGGAAGCAATTTTTCAAACATTAATATAATTCTTAAAAATAAGTTCCTAAGTAGGTGATAGGGTTTGAACTATAGTAGAGACACTACATTATGACATGGCAGTGTTATTTTTTACAAAAATTTAGTCAATTCAAAAATGTCAGACAAAAGAGAAGCCATTATTGCTCTACACCGTGCCGGGAAGTCAGATTCCTTCATTTCAAAGACTCTCTCAATAGCGAGATCGACTGTTTGGAAGTGTGTGAAGAGTTTTGATGAGAGATGAGACTTGACTGATCGTCCAAGAAGTGGTAGACCACACTCACAACGCACCAAACAACTGATAAAATGTGCCCGAGAGAAGATCAGGAGGAACCCGAAAAGGTCAATACGATTGTTAGCCAAAACAGCTAATGTGAGTCCCAGAACAATGAGAAGAGTTTTCAAAGAAGACCTAAAGATGTCCTCTTTCACCCTCCAAAACAGACAGACTCTGTCAGAAGCTGTAAAGAAAAAGAGATTGGAAAGAAGCAAAGCACTTCTGAGAGAATTGAAGTCTGGTACGGCTGGTGAAATTGTTTAGTCTGACGAAAAAATTTTCAGTGGAAATGGCTCACAACCGGAGGAATGACAGAATAATTGGTAAAGGTGCAAAAGACATCCCATACAACCAAAAAAACAGTCCACAGAACCATGAAACCTGCTTCAGTAATGGTCTGGGCCACCGTTTCAGAAACTTGGAGATCTCCTTTAATTTTTGTGGAACAAGGCGCCAAAATCAATGCTAAATGTTATATTGAGAATATTTAGACACCAATGTTGGAGTCAGCTAAGGATCACTTCGGTAATGACACTCTATGGACATTTCAGCAAGACGGTGTGACTTCACATACTGCAAATGTCACTCAAAACTGGTGCCATGACCATCTTCCACGGTTTTGGTCCAAAGAAATGTGGCCTCCCTGCTCCCCAGATGTTAATCCTATGGACTTTTCGGTATGGTCCATTCTTGAATCAAAGGCCTGTGGTAAATTCCATCGCAGTGTGGATGATTTAAAGCGTTCGCTCCAGAGATCTTGGAAAAAAAATTCACAAGAACAGTTGCGTGCCGCAGTAGGAGGAGTTCGGAGGAGATTTGAGGCTGTTATTAAAAACAAAGGGGGAAATTTTGAATAAATTTATGATTTTTGATTTCTTAAAACCCTTATGTAATAATACATATCTGTAAATTATTAAATATATTTTTCGTTGGATTATAATATGCACTTTCATTTGCTTCCAAACTTACGCCCCACCCTGTAGCTTGTAGGCTATCAAATTTATGACTGACAGCACTTGAATGATGAATCCAATGTTAATACTACACAGTTTAATTCTTTGATCAAAATGTTTAATTTGGAATAGAAAATAGATTTGATTGAAAAGATTCAAACTCAACGGGAAATCCATAATATTAGAGGTTATTTAAACTCTATGTTGAAGGCTTTCTCAGATATCAAGCTTTCGAATAGAAAGATTTCTATTCATCATCAGGAGAAGGGTGGAAAAACGTGGACCTGACAATGAATTTTATGACCAATGGTTGTATGTTGGATACCATATTTCTATTTAAGCTATATATCCTAAAGTTTATATTAATTAACAATCTATTTAATATTGAGATATGAGACAAAGAATTAGAAAATGTCTCAGAAAATTTTGCTTCTACAGTCAGATAGAAATGGGTACATAACCATAGAGGTTGTCCGTTTTCAAAGCGCCTCTACAGTAAGTTAGAAATAGGATCATCAGGACATACTTAGGATTATCAGGACACACTTATGATCATCAGGACACACTTATGATCATCAGGACACACTTATGATCATCAGGACACACTTATGATCATCAGGACACACTTGGGATCATCAGGACACACTTGGGATCATCAGGACACACTTAGGATCATCAGAACACACTTAGGATCATCAGAACACACTTAGGATCATCAAGACACACTTATGATCATCAGGACACACTTATGATCATCAGGACACACTTATGATCATCAGGACACACTTGGGATCATCAGGACACACTTGGGATCATCAGGACACACTTAGGATCATCAGAACACACTTAGGATCATCAGAACACACTTAGGATCATCAAGACACACTTAGGATCATCAGGACACACTTAGGATCTTCAGGACACACTTAGGATCATCAGGACACACTTAGGATCATCAGGACACACTTAGGATCATCAGGACACATGTAGGATCATCAGGACACATGTAGGATCATCAGGACACACGTAGGATCATCAGGACACACGTAGGATCATCAGGACACACTTAGGATCATCAGGACACACTTAGGATCATCAGGAGACACTTAGGATTATCAGGAGACACTTAGGATCATCAGGAGACACTTAGGATCATCAGGAGACACTTAGGATCATCAGGACAAATATAGTATAGAAAGTAAAAATATTCTAGAGAATTAATGTAGTAAGCAATAGCTAAGTTAGTAACAAATTTTCTAGTTCTTTGTCTCATATCTCAATATTAAATAGATTGTTAATTAATATAAACTTTAGGATATATAGCTTAAATAGAAAGACGGTATCCAACATGCAACCATTGGTCATAAAATTTATTGTCAGGTGCAGGTTTTTCCACCCTTCTCCTGATGATGAATAGAACTCTTTCTATTCGAAAGCTTGATATCTGAAAAGCCTTCAACATAGAGTTTGAATAACTTCTAATATTAGGAAATGGATTTTATCATAGAAAACTGTACTAATTATAATTTTATGAGGTAACTATAGTAAACTTTTATGTCTGAATTCAGTGAGGTTCTAACTTATCAGTTAGATGTATCGGGGGACCTGCCGCCCCAACAACCCCCCTGCCAGGTCAGAGGCTGGAATTTGGAAAATTGTAAGCCAAAATTTTACAAAAATGCTGAGCAAAGCCAATTTGGCTCATTTTTTTGAAGATTTCAAGCCAAAATTAACATAGAAACATATGAAATAATTGAAAATTTTAAGACAATTAGACATATCTGAATTTTGACCTTTTGAAATCTAAGCCCATACTGCAGGAACTGGTAAACTGTTCTCCAAGAAATCCTCTATTTTGGCATTTGTTCTCTGTAAAATGCATGTAAATATACCAGTCTGCTGAATATGGGAGATATTTGGGATATTCTCTCCAAACAATTTTGATACAAACAGAATAAGAGAACTCTATGAACACTTTTTTAAGTTTCTGCAGACTGGTAAATATGGGAGGAAATTATGAATTGTTCGCACAGAAAATGTAAAAAATGTCCAATATTATGCAGACTGGATCTAAGCCAATTAATTGGCTTTAACTGACATACTCTTTAACATGGTCCAAATATTATCAAATTTCTCAAAAATGATCAAATTATCATAAATGCTCTCCAAAATAACATTGTAGGCTGTAGCATTGGAGAAAATTAGATATTTCTTGCCATTTGCAATTGAAGGGCTCAAAATAACTGTCACAAAGATGGCGAGTTTGGATATGCTTCAATACTTGGCAGACTGGTCAGAGGCTGGCCAGTCTGCAGAATATGGAACATTTTTCCAAGACTCTGTGGGAGTTTTTGATTGAATTTTAGAAATTGGAGATCTCTGCCGCCTCTGCGGGAGATCTTTTATTAATTCCTATGTTACCATTAATTTAGCTACAGGAGATTTCGAATTAATTCCCTATGTTACCATTAATTTAGCTGCGGGAGATTCTGAATCTGCTACTGAGAGTCAGTGACCAACTGTCTCAAATTAAAATCTCTGCAGAAGAGACACATTCTGCAGACTGGGAGGCTGGAAAACTATAAGCCAATTTTGAGCCAAATCACATAAAATCTGAGCCAAGCCAATTTGACTCATTTTCTGAAGATTTCAAGCCAATTTGGCTCATTTTCTGAAGATTTCAAGCCAAAATTAATATAGGAACATAGGAATTAATTCAAAATTTAAAGCCAATTAGACATATCTGAGATTTGACCATTTCAAAGAATCAAATCTAAGCCAATTAATTGCCTTTAACTAACATACTCATATACATGGGCCAGTTTGGCTCATTTTTTAAGATTTCAAGCCAAAATTAATATGGGATGATGGGAGCATCCGAACAGCTGCCATGTTACAGAGTTTGTCAGTTAAAGTTAAACTCAGGTATGTCTAATTGGCTTCAAATTTTGGAATGATTCCTATGTTCCCATGTTAATTTTGGCTTGAAATCTTCAAAAGATGAGCCAAATTGGCATGGCTCAGAATTTTAGTGAAATTTTGGCTCAAAAATTGGCTTACAATTTTCCAGCCTCTGAAACATGGCAAACAGGAATTAATTAATAAATTTAAGCCAATTACAGCTATCTGAATTCAGACCTTTTGAAATCTAAGCCAATTAATTGGCTTTAACTGACATACTCTGTAACATGGAGTTTGCCCATTTTCACGGCCCAGTCTAGTCTGCAAAGTATGGCAAATCTGTCCCAAGATTTTATTTTGAGGATAATTTGTCTCCAAAGATTTTCAAATCTGTCTCCAATAATGAATAAATACATTTTAACATAGTAAACATACCAGTTTGTATTTCATGGTAAATTCCACTGACTTGTCAATGACTCGGTGGAATTTTTTCCCTTTAAAAATAAAATTATAGCGAAATCAGTAGATTTTTAGCTATTTATTCATATGTTACCATTTATTTTTGGTGGAAAAATGGGTGAAATGTTGGTGGATCAGCCAAATTACTGGAAATTTATAGTGGATTTTTTCAGATTTTTCAAAGAGTCAGTGGAATTTTGTGCACCAAATACAGACTGGTAACATAAAAATTAATTAGAAAAGTGTCTCCATGCAAGTCCATGTTTCAGAGGCTGGAAACTTGTAAGCCCAAATTGCACAAAATTTCTGACCCAAGCCAAATCGGCTCTTATTTTGATGATTTCAAGCCAAAATTAACATGGAAACATAGGAATTAATTCAAAATTTTAAGCCAATTAAACATATCTGAGTTTTGTTGGACCTTTTCAAATCTAAGCCAATTAAGAATTTAAGGGGATCGTCCTGGTTGTAAGAAAGAAAAAGAAAAAACTTTATTATTGAAGTTATAGAAATGAAAATTTGTATGCATATACGAAATTGAAAAAGAAAAACTATTTGTTTGTACTATTTTTGTTTTGTTTTTAGAAAACGAGTGACGTCACAGAAAACGTGATTTTTGAAATTCCTACTCCTCCTTCACTCTTTCATGTAGTCTTGTAGATAGGTGTAGTTAGTCTCGTTCAAAAGAGGAAACCCTACTACAGATGTGGATAATAATTTTTTTTTTTCGAAATTATAATAAAAACAATAATGTCCATACTTTTACTTTTTTTTCTCTGTAAAGTCCTGTAACTTTTTTTTATTTTGAATTATCAGAAAATTTTATTGTCCAGGCATGCACATATGCTTCATCTTTCAACTAAATTAATTGTCTATGTGTAAAAGTGACGGTGGAGTAAGGAATCAAAGTCCAAAAAATGTCTTTCTCAAGAGTGGCTGACAAAGTTAAGATTATTTTGTTTAGGGCAAAAAAAAAGTAAAAAAAACAAGGGCCCAGGTGGTTCTAAGAACAGTTTCCAACTACTAAACCTATATTCCTGACTTACTATTGCTGATGGGATGTGGGTGGGGGGGGGGAGGTTCAGAAGCCCCCTGGAATTTATTTGTGTGTGCATCGCACTGAAACTACTGTCCCAAGATCAATATTTTTATCAGATTTATTTAATATTTTTACCTAATTTAAGCTGACAAGTGTACGCGTATTATGAAATAAAATTTAAAAATAAAATGAAACAAAATATTGCGATATTTTGAGCTCACAACCAGGACGATCCTCTTAATTGGCTTTAACTGACATACTCTGAAACAAGTCTGCGACTCTGCAGAATATAGGAGATAAGGCTCAAGCAAGTAAATCGTAGCCCTCTCAAGAGTCTGAACATTTTAAACTAAAATTACATTAAAATGTTGCATGGCTATCAAAAGAAGCCTTCGCAGTGCATGCTGTAATTTATTAATTTAGGTAAGTTTTTAACGTGTGTTTTGAAGATATGATTTTCTGTTGTTAGAGGCTGCAGTTAGCTAATGTGCCTAAATTTACCATCTTGACTCTTTTAGGATTATTCTGACTTCAATCAATTTTGAATTAATTTCTATGTTTACATTAATTTTGCTACAAACACTTCTGAATTAGCTAATCCCTATATTTACATTAATTTTAATGTGAAGAAAATAAGAGATATCTATGAACAGATTACTAGCTTCTGCAGACTGGCAACAGAGTAATTAACTGATCAGATTCATCTCCATATCTATTATAAGTATATGGATTTACACTTTTCTTTTCAATTTTTAACAATAAACTAATTACTAAAGAACATTTTGACAATCAATATGTCATACAATATTTATGATTTAGTTAGGATAGCAATTCACAAAGGTACTAGGTGTCCTGGTAATAAAGCATGTCCTTACTCGCCATTTTAATGTCTACTTTGTGACAGTTATTTTGACCACTTCAATTGCAAATGGTGAGAAATATCTGTTTTTCTCCTATGCTACAATGTCATTTTGTAGAGAATTTATGACAGTTTGATAATTTTGAAGAGATATTTGGTTATTTTTGGAGAGAGCTTGAGAGTTTATGAGCTGTACTATTTTACTTGGCAGTAGGTACAAAAGTATTTCTATGACTTAGTGCAAAGGGACCATTCACAGCCTCATTCTCACAATGGCGAGTGTGTTTTCTCTCATTCAAAAGTAATTTTATATTTATAATTTCCCTCTTTGCACTGAGTCTGCAGATTGTCATCAAATTGGCAGTCAAATCTTGAAGTAGCTTCATTGCATAATTTGTGATATTTTGAAAGATCCTTGGAGCAGAAGCTAATTATTCTCCATGTTTACCTGTATATTTCAGAGAGAAATTCATCTAAATATGCAAACCGAGCTGAAAATAATCCAATTTATCAATTGATCTGAAATTAGAATTTGAGGTCAATTATTTTGCAAGATATAATGCATGGGTAGATTTTAAAGCTTCTTGTTAAAGACTTTGCACCAATTCAACCTGATTTTCCTTCTAGATAAGGTTCCTCTGTCCATTATGTCATCTGTTGGGGATGAACTCATGGGGGCCCTGAGGCACTCCTACCTGCTTCACAACTTCACAGGAACATTTGAGAAGCTGCAGAAAGATCAGTTGATGAAGGTAATTAGGTAGCCATTATCTTTATTCATTGTGGAATTATACTCATAGTCCTAGACTACACTCCTGATTTATTTTCAATGAAGAGTGGCAATGAATCAAACTTCCAACTCTCCACATATTTCTTTCCAAATAATTATAGAATATTATCTTGGCATTTTATTGGTTTAGATAAAATATCCGGAAATTTTTATATTTTCTCTTGGGTCTGACTCTATCAGAAAATATATTTATTTTATAAGTTATAACTTTTTATTTCGATGTTTCTGATTCAATTAATTATTTCTTCTAGGCCTACCTAAGGCTGCTTCTCATTGTTAATAACAATAATAGATTTGATGGAGAAGATTCAAGTGATGCTGCAATTTCAAGGCATATCTTAAGGTAATGCAAGTAACTAGCTAGGTACCATATTTTTAAGCCAATTTACTTTGTTTTTAAATGTCAAAAAAAATCAGCTGTACTGTAAAAAGGGTAATTAAACTGAGAATTTTACTGAAAAAATTTATTCTTTATTTAATTGTTTCTTTGCTTATTTTTCACTCCACTCTTTTATTTTAAAAAATAGCTACCTTTTTGTTCTTTAAATATCCTGAGTAGAGTGCGATATCTTAACAATATGCCTTATGGTAAATTTTGAATATTTTTATAACCCTTCACTGACCAACATCCTTTGGGGAGGAGATTAAAAAAACTTTATTTTAGTCTATTATCATAATATTGCGATCACTTGTATGTAATATTTACAAAGCATAGACTTCATGTTACATCTGTGAATGATGTATTATGGAACAGCTTAAGAATGGTGATTGTTAAAGGCTTAAATATCATCACTACTTATGACTCAAAATACAGTGATTGTATATATAATGTTATATAATTTCTAATAATGGCTAATAATTCCTTTACATCTGGTAAAGAAAGCAGAGCATCCACTTATTGTCTAATTACCTTAGCTAACTTACTTAGTGATATCAATCTTCATATAACAACCTCTATAAAAGAAGTGTTATGCACAATAGCCACAGCAGTTTTTATTTAAATAATACTTTCCTATATCTGATATCATCATAAGGTGCTTGAGTCTGTGCGAGTTGAGTCACCTCGTGGGCACTGGTGGGTCAAAGGTACTCTTCACACCCAAAGTTGCCCTGAAGATCTTGAGTGCCCTCCACAACACCATCACTGCCAAACACGGAGCCAAGGCGTCACAGAGAACTAGGATGGTAAGCCTGTAAATTGACATTGAGTAGAGTGGTGAGCCTGTAAATTGATGTAGAGTAGAATGTTGAGCCTGTAAATTCACATTAAGTAGAGAGTTGAGCCTGTAAAATGATGTAGAGTAGAATGTTGAGCCTGTAAATTGACATTAAGTAGAGAGTTGAGCCTGTAAAATGATGTAGAGTAGAATGGTGAGCCTGTAAAATGATGTAGAGTAGATTTGTGAGCCTGTAAATTGATGTAGAGTAGAATGGTGAGCCTGTAAAATTATGTAGAGTAGAATGGTGAGCCTGTAAATTGATGTAGAGTAGAATAGTGAGCCTGTAAATTGATGTAGAGTAGAATGGTGAGCCTGTAAATTGATGTAGAGTAGAATGGCGAGTCTGTAAATTGATGTAGAGTAGAATGGCGAGTCTGTAAATTGATGTAGAGTAGAATGGCGAGTCTGTAAATTGATGTAGAGTAGAATGCTGTAAAAGTTACTGTACTTTTTTATAGCTAATAGTTCATCATCTTATACCTTACTTTCCATAATGTTGAGTTTGTTTTCAATAACTTTACAGTATATATCTTAACTACATTGGCAACTATTAATTCTGTTTTTCAATAAATAAATTATTAATCTTAATGAATTTTCATTGTAGTATAAAGCTAAGTAATCAATTATTTCTGGTAGGGATGGGGTGATGCCTAAATTTTCACTGATGCCATGTCAATATTGATACTTTGATTATTTAAATGAGGTGAAGTGTTAGATATTAGGATTTGCTAGCTATATGAAATTATTTGTATATTAATTTAAATTTAAATTTTTTATTGTAATAGATGAATAATAGATAATATATCATATATGTTTTCAAATAGCTACTAGTGGTATCGGCAAAGTATTGCCACTTTTTTGCCAATACCGATACCTCATCCCATCTCTAATTTCTGACTGATTAATTACCTTCGCAAATTTACGTAAGGTTATATTTTACTCTGAATTTATTTATTTATCATCTTGTTATACGCATAACTAAAAAAGTATTCAACCGAATTGCATGAAATTTGGTGAAATGATTGGTCAATTTCCAGTGACCTGCTGATAGAATTTTGGTAGCAACCCGATCAAAGTTAAAGGTCATGGTTATTCATAACTCAAAATGTATTGAACCATATTGCATGGAACTTATTGGGACGATTGGTCAATATACAGGAACCATTTTGTTAGATTTTGGAAGTGATCGGGTCTAAGATCAAGGCCATTTATAACTCAATAACTCAAAAAGTATTCAACCAATTTGTCTGAATTTTGATGGGATGATTGGTAAATGTCCAAGAAATATCTGGTATAATTTTGGGAGTATTCCAGTCAAAGGTCAAGGCCATTTATAACTCAAAAAGTACGGAACAATATTGAATGAAATCTAGTTACCAGTTTATCAGATTTTGGAAGAAAATAAGTCAAAACGGCGGTAAAGGTATTCGCTCTACCGAGTGCACATAATCTAGTTATAAGTAGCTAAATTCATACTTATAAGTTTATGTTTGCAGGCCATGAAGGCAGAGGATGTTGCCAAGGCTAAGGGGAAGCGTAACCCACTGCCTACTGACGTGGTGACTGTGAAAGAAAACATTCCAGAGGAACAGCTACTCATATCAGCTCCTGTCAAGGGTAAATCTTGCTTTGTCATTTTGGGGCCGTACACACGCAGGGTTTATTAAGTCTTTCCACCAGACTTTTTGCTAAGCTCCTCCTTCTTTTTCTACGAGACTTTTCAATCATATAAAAATAAAACGATATAAATCAAAATGAATAATAATTATATCGTTTTTATTTATATGATTCAAAAGTCTCATGAAAAAAGTAGGAGGAGCTTAGCAAAAGTCTGGTGGAGCTTAAAAAGACCTACGTGTGTACGGCCTTTTAGGAGATATTGCTGAATTCTTTTGTCTGTGTTTATACTTTATTGAGCCATGCCTCTAGTGCTTTTAATTCCAAAGACTATAAATAGTCTTTGGTGTCAAAAAAATTGTATGTTTTAATTTGTTTCAATGGTGATGGTAAAAATATTTAACTAATCTACCAACATTTTCCCAATTTAGCCATCAAAAATTAATGGTAACATAGAAATAAACAGCTGAAAGCCTCTTGTTTTGCAGGAAAATTAATTTCCAATGATAATAAAACTCTACTGAGATGGCAGGCAATTTTACCATAAAATACAAATTGTTACAAAACTGGGTAAAGGTGCGCCTAAGCTTCGACTGAGAGTCAAAGCTATTCTACCCCTTCTGTTATTCTACTAAATATTAACAATTAAATAAAAAATAATGCATCATCATAGTTACTTATTGTTTAGTTATAATTTAGCAGTCTTATTGCCTTTTCCTCTCGATTTCTTTTAAAATAAAAAAGAATTGGACAAAAAAGAAGATTTGAAGCACTGTTTGATTATATAATAATTAATAATATGACCAAGAAATATAATTTGCTTCACTGTTAGAAACGATAATCATGTTATATAAGAAAATGATCACATTATATTTTTATGTTAAATAACAAGGAAATTATACAATTAAATTGGTCAAAGAAAGTATTTCTATTTATTTTCTTATTTATTACATCTATTTATTTCAATTATCTGTGATACCACATTTTTAATATTTAATAAAAAATAACAGAAAAGGAACAATAGTTTCGACACTCTCAGTCGAAGCTCAAGTGCACCTTCACCCAAAACTGAAATTATGAAAGCTCATGAATTACCTACTTATTTTCAAAATGACTTCATTTACCAATCTGTAGGAACTACTAAAGTGTTCTCAGAAACTTTTATTCTCTTCTCCAAAATGTTAATCTAATGATAGAAAATTAACTAAAAATTGTTTGCAGAAAATATCTCAAATATTGTAGACTGTTCAGATTAGAACTGTAATTTTATCCCTATGTTTAAATCATTATAATTATATACATGTTAATTTACAGAGAGTAAATATTATTCTGTTGTGAGATCTATTCATGATTCGACAGACACCTCGGTGGAATTTATTTCCCTTGGAAATAAAATATTCCAGTAAACTCAATGTACTTTTAGTTATTTCTTCCCATTTTACCAATATTTTTTTGGTAGATCGACTGGAGATCTTCTCTTTATGGTACACATCACCTTTCTCTCTCCGGATGAAGAAGCAGTAGCTACATCCTTCTATTTCTATTCCTTCATCTTTTATCTCGTGATCAAATATTTCAATCAGGTGAATTGCTCTCCCAGTTCCTGTGATTCTTGACTAATAGTTAGTAGCTTTTCTGCATTCACAGTCACTGGAACAACAACTGCTCAGTAGCTACCCTTTTCTCAAAATGAATCTTAATCTAAACTTTCATTTACATAAGGCTCTCATCACTTTTTTTTTACTATTGCATCTGTACCTGAAATTGATGTGAACCTTCCAACCTACTTAGTTATTAATTTATATTATCTAGTTATATAATTTTACTGCTGATTTTAATTACCCATGTATATATATCCACTTTTCTGAGTAGCTTTTCTACATTGCCAATTGTGTTTAGGCATTAATTTTTACTCTTTTCAATGCAGGTAAAGAACTGCACCGCACTCCTGTCAGGCCACAGAATTCCAACGAGTATGAAGACACAGAAGACGACACTTCTCTCAACACACCAAAGCATGAACCTTATTCCGAAGAAAGACCCATCAAACATCTCACAGCAAATTTAAACCTTAAATATGAGCCATCAAAGAACATCAAAAGTGCTTCTTCAGCTGATCAAACTTTTGATGAAAAACCGGTCAAAAGTGCATCTTCTGTGGCTAACCAAACTTTTGATGAAAAACCTGTCAAAAGTGCATCTTCTGTGGCTAACCAAACTTTTGATGAAAAACCTGTCAAAAGTGCATCTTCTGTGGCTAACCAAACTTTTGATGAAAAATCCATCAAAAGTGCATCTTCATCTGATCAAAGTTTTGATGAAAAACCTCCGAAGTATAGTGTAGACTATGATGAGAGACCAATTAAGCCTCTTGATACAAATAAATATTACACTGTGACTGAAGACAACCAAATTGACGAGATAACTGATAACTCTGTAGAAGACTTCAAATCTCCTCATGATCTTGAAAATAATTCTGGGAAAGAAAATGATTTGTCATTTACAGAAGATTCTAATTCTTCAGAGTTATCCGATAAAGAAGTCAACTCAGAGGATGAAGTAATAATGACATTTAAGGAACCTCTGTGTACTTACAAGGCAACTTCAAAGCAGATGGAACTGAAAGATAAAAGACGAACATTTGTGATAGGAAAGGAAGCTGCTGTTGCCGAAGACGGTCCTTCTTTAGATTATGCTAACACTCCCAGTGATCAACAAGTGTCTTATGTAGCAAATATGGATAGCTGCACCATTCCAAATTTTGATTTTCTACCTGCCAATGCCACTTACTTGTGCACACCTTCTCATGAAGTCGCATCTGTAATCAAGAAACCGGTGTCTTCGGATGATGAGAAAAATGAAGATGTTCCTGCTTTAAATTTATCAGAAGATTTTCCTGCTTTAAATTTATCAACTGAAGAGTCTCCGAAAATTGAGAGTCTGGGCAGTGCTCGAACATCCAAATCGTTGATAGATTCTTGTGAATCGTCTTTGAATGAAAGCGCTATGAATATTTTCCCTCGTAACAGAAAGAAAGAGAATGAAGTAAAATCAATGGCTAAAGAAGTGACCAAGAAATTGTCAGCTAGAGCAAAGAAAGAAGTGAAGGAAATCGAAGAAGATGACATTAGTCCATTAATTGTGAATCGAGCAGCAACGAGAAGACGTGGAAAAATTGTTGTTAAAACTGAACCTAATATCAAAACCAATAAGAAGGCAGGGAGTGATAACATATCTAGAAAAAAGAAAGATATTCAAAAAGAAGCTGCTGTCTCGAATGTTGATGCTGAACCTCCATCGAATGATATAGTGGAAGGAACTCAAAGTAAACCAGTAAAAGATACTTCAGGTCCTATTGTTAAACCTAAAAAAGAACCTCTTAGGAAATCAAGGAAAAAGAAAGACATCAAAGAAGAAATTGCTGTCACCAATCTTGATGCTGAATCTCCATCGAATGATAAAGTCGTAGATACTCAAGGTAAACTTAAAGATTCTCCAGATACTATTGTTAAACCCACAAAAGAACCTCTTAGGAAATCTAGAAAAAAGAAAATAGAGGAAACTGCAGACTCCATTGATAATGCTAATGTTAAATCTGAAAGAGATTCTGATGTGGAAATCTTCAAAGGCAAGAAGGAACCTCCAAAGAAGTCTAGAAAAAAGAAAGTTGATGTGGAAAATGAAATTATCAATAGTGTTGATTATAAACTTAAATCTGAAGATATTGTTGGAATTGAAGACAAAAATCCTGTAACTAAAATAGACAATCCTGCGAAGGAACCTTCGAAGAAATTGCGAAAAGTGGAGGATTCTGTAGGTCTGGAGGATAACTCTGAAGAAATCCCTAAGGAACTACCTAAGAAACGTGGTAGAAAGCCTGCTGCCAAGAAAAAGCAACTTGCCGATAACCCTGATTCTAAAGTAGAAATACCCATAATTCCAAAGAAGAAAGAGGTTGACATTGACCCTGAATTTAATGATCTTGATACACAATTGAAAATTACAAACGCTGAAGACTTGAGAATAACTGGTAGAAGAAAGAAACAAGTCAATTACTGTGAACTAACTCCTTCTACTAAACCGAAGAAAGTTGCTTCTAATGACATCAAAGAAGTCAATTCAGTTGATATGGAAGCAACAGATCAGGAAGCTGCCGGTGACTTGAAGGTGGTGAAACCTAAAACTCAGGGAAGATGTAAGAAAATCATACCAGAGGATGATACTGAAGCTGTCAATGTTCTTAGCGTTGATACCAAAACAAAACCAACCATGGGTGGTAGAAAGAAAAAAACTGATAATGAAGCTACAGAAGTGGTCATTCCCGAGAAGAGAGGAAGAAGTCGTGCTGTTAATGAAGTTGAGGAAGATGAGTCTCCTCCAAAGACTCGTAAAATAGAAAGCAAGACAGCGGCAAAAACTCGTAAAGCCAAACTTGAGAAAACTTCACCCGAGAATGAAATTTCTGCTCCTCGTAATAGAAGAGTTCTGAGGCGATAATAACTAAATACTGAACTAATTTTAAGTTTTTTTTCATAGAATATCTGTTTTCTTTTAACATTAGTTTTAGAAGTTTTAATAATATCCTACTAATAGATAATTTTTTCATCATTCCTTATTATTTTCATGGTTGCTTTTTTTATGAACCAGGATGACCATTTTGTGTCAAATTATAAATCATTGTATTCCTTTAAGTTATCCACAGTTCTAATTTAATTAGCTGATTATTAAGAAAAAGGTAGAGCTGCTATCGGTAATATATTTTGAATACTTTATAAATGTTTTAGTAATAGACAAATCTTTCATTATTCCTTACTATTTCAAATTTTCAATGATGCAATTAATCCACTTGATAACTTTTAATGTTATTTTAGTCAGTCAACTGTAGCATTAGGCTAAGCCTACCTAGTTCTACTCATTAATAACTAGGTTTGTTGATAGAGGCCTATCCTTTGTTTAGCTATTTGAACATTTAGTGTTGATATAATATCTGTTGTAAATAATGTAAGTAGTTTTTCACTGCAGCTCATGAACATTTCTTTATTTTATTGAACATGAAGCACCCTTTACAATAATTGCATGACCGTTAATATCTGAGTAGAGAGTCAGAATTGCAGACTCTGAGAGTCTTCTGTTGCTGGTATGAGAGTCTAAGGCCGGCCATACACTATGATGTCCACCTGACAGGTACGCATGTATAGTTGCGCCTGTCATGTGCACCTGCTAGTGAGTGGCGGAGAAAACTAGCATTTCAGGTGACCTGCCAACTGATGATAATTCGATTAGTTCTACCTTTGAGTGTTTCATTGTAGGTACAACCGTACAATAGGTTAAGTGCCAAACTGCCAACTTACATTTTTCAACTTTAAGTTTGCCAATAAGCCAACTTATAAGTACAAAGCTGCCAACCTGGTACCTATATATAGGTATTTGAAAAAATAGATTTTAACAAATTACATTTAAACTAAGGTAAATTAGGAACTATCGGTCAGTTTCACATCTTCGGTCATATAAAAAAAAAATATATTATAATTGTTATTTTATTATATAGTTTTTTCTTATATGACCGAAGATGTGAAACTGACCGATAATTCGTAATTTCTCCTCAGTACCTTTGGAGAGAAAAAAAATGTATTCATAATTTTTAGACACAGCCTAGCTAGCTATAAAGAGTGAAATATATATTTTTTTTTTATACAAATATTATGTAAATTTTTCCTAGATAATATTATGTAGATAATTTTTCCTATGGAATTTATTGCAGTCATTTTCTAGTTCGGTATGTATGTATATCGGGGGGCACGCCCCCCGATATACATATATTTTATGTCTAATCAGTAATGAACTACAAAAGTGTCGATGAGGATTAAATAATATGGGTAAATAAGGATTAAAAACAGGGGGAGCTCATGACAGGGGGGGAGGGGGCTCATGTCCGGTGGGGCTTATGACCTATACACCTGGTTAGTTACAACACCCGCATTCGGGTGTCACAGGTACATTTGATCTCTAACTTTTTATTTGGGTAGCTATGACCGACAATATCCAGTGAAAATATCGTCAATTAATTGAAATTTGAATTAGTAAAAAGCAAAACGAAAAATGATGTACCTGAGACACCCGATCGGGTGTCACAGGTACATTTGCAGTTTGTTTTTGATAAATATACTGATATATGTATATCGGGGGCGTGCCGCCCCCCGAACACCCCTGCCAGGTCATTAAACAATCATGAAGTTAACATGACAGAACCGTAGCGGATCAAAAATCTACATAACAAAATTCTAAAAGCCGGAAATGTTACAGTTAGCATACGATTTTCATGAAATAAAAATTATCTTTAATAATTCAAGTTTCAATTAATTGACGATATTTTCACAGGATATTATCGGTATTGATATAATTCAAACATTGTATAAGTTTAAACTTCATAGCTGCCCAAATAAAAAAGTTACAGGCCAAATGTAGGTACCTGTGACACCCTAATGCGGGTGAGGTAACCACATATGAATGCAGTACTTTATTGGTTTCACGTCATGTTTTCTTTAAATCAACCAATACTATCGAGTTTTAGATGTTACAATCCAATAAAATTTCATAGCAATGTTGAATAAAGAACTTTATGAATATATTCAGTACAATTTCGATGGATATTTCTTCATACAAATTGATTAATTAGCTTTCAAACTCTATACTAAACCTTCGCAATCATGCAATGATTGGGCTTTTAGCGTACATTTAGTTACCGCTAAAATAATTAGTTTTGATTTGTATTAATTAGGGTTGTTAGGTTAAATGAAAAAAAATCGGCACTAAAGAATATGTTCACGAAATATTTATAAATACAAAAGATATAATTTAGTATGTAACAGACTTAACAGTATGCTAGTGGTTGAGTTAAAAGTGTACAGTTTAGGTTTAATACCTAACTATTGAATTAGTTAAAGGGGCAGTACAGTCATTTTTTGTTTTAAAGGTCCTCTCCAGGCTCCGGGAAAAAAATGAGTTTATAACATGATATTATAGAACTAAGGTCTACGATCATTATTCTGCAAACTGCATACAATTCGGTTCAGTGTAAATTTCATAATTTGTTTATAAAGTTTTTTAGTACTCTGTGAGCAACAATTGAGTGAATCACTAATCTGATGCTCAAAAAGAAGATTGTACATTCTTTGTTTTGATTACAAATTTGAATTTTATAAACAAACCATGAGTTTTCGGCCTATATTTTATGTATTAATTGTTTCCTAAAGTATATAAACGTTTCTATAATAAGTTTATCCAATTTTATACCTTTACACGAATATTAATTGGATTTATTTAACCTAATACCTAGTTGAAAATCAAAACAAATAGTGTACATTCTTTTTCTTCAGGCTGAAAATTTCTTAAATTAGTAAGTCGGAAGTAGAATAGGTTTTGTAGAGTTTATATTATAAAAATCTTTAAAAGCATATAAAATTGAAAATATGTTACCAAATTCGATGCGGTTTGCAGCAAAATGAGAAGAAACATTAGCCTCGTTGAATAAGGCAATAAAAATATTTGCTTGGAGGGGACCTTTAACAATTTAAATGTCAAACGATTACTTAGTAAGAATAAAGTATATCGTGTGACATTGCAATGCTCAATAAAATCTAATAATGGAAATATATCATTTTATCTATAATTAATTTCTTAGCTAATGCTCACGGTAGATGGCACCACAATCATAGGCGCCATCTTGTAAATAAACCAATTGAGTTAAGTTTCTACCTAGATTCTAGTTCAAGTGAAGAGATGGCTCTATTTTAAAAAACTATGCCTTCTTGTCTACGAATTGACATAATATTTTCACCATTTTGACGCAAACAAAGGTTGATTACTGCATTTATAAATTAATATGAAAACAACAAACATACTCACGTACATACTAATGAGTGCAAATGCTTCCGCTAGGTGTCGCTAATTTTATTATATACTTTTTATATGAACATTTTAAAAATAAGCGAGCATTCAAATATTACATAATTTATTATTCTGAATCGATTTAAAACCAATTTGGCGATTGTTTGATTCACTTTACTATCCCTTTAAGTTAACTAACTATTGAATATGGACTTAACTATTGAATTAGTTTCCCAACTATTGAATTAGGTAGCTACCTAATTATATAATTAGGCGCCTAATTAGGTACCTAATTATTGAATTAGGTACCTAGCGACGGCTCTTTTAAAACAGATAGCTGCTGGAAGTCCTAGAGTTCATTCACTAAAAATTCAGTGTAAATATATTAAATGTAAAGTTTAATGAATAAAACTTCAAAGGTGCATGTGGAAATACCTGTTATAGTAAATATTTAACAGTTTATATCACTACAGCTGAAATTTACAGCAGAAAACACAATATAGTGCAAAAATAATAGCTCTCCACGGCGCCATCCATGTTATTTAGCGATGTTAATTAGGTTTGTTTGCGAGTAGTTGATCAGCTGATATTCTCTGGTGTACGGCCTTATCTAAAGATGGCCTGGCAATACCTGAATATTTTTAACAACACCAATCTAAACCTTCCCACATTAGAACAGAAATAGAACGCATGCAATTTCCCCATTTTTAGATCTATTGAACTCTGGCGAAGTTTACACCCCTTTTTATTAGTACCCATGTCTGATTTTAAATTCAAAAATCTTTGTAAGAAATACTGCATGGATAAATATGTCATTGAATAGTGTCTTTAAATGAGTATCATGGGCTTTTATATTTTTAACTGTATCAATTTTTAATCAAGAAATTTTTAATTTTGATAATTATTAGGTTCTATAAGATTTTAATTCTTTTAGGAACCAACACTGTACAATTTTTTTTAGTAACTGTGTATTATGTTTTAAATTGATTTTTTTGTAAAAGTGTGAAATATAAATAGAAAAATAAATGAAATAAATCCTAGAAATTCATCCGTTTTTTATAGGATTTTGTCTAATAAAGATAATGTTTGAACTTTACTTCTTTGTCGTTTTTTGAGCACTTGCACCACCCATCAAATAAGTTGTTGTTATATTCACAAAAATGAATAAAAACTTATGAAAATTTAATTGTGGATGGAGAAACTTAGAAAAGTTCAACGAACAAAATGATACTTGAAAGAAAACTGTACCTTCAATAGTTGTTGAAATATACGAATATAAAGTTGGTACACTTTTTTGTGGTTCACCCTGTATATTTCAGTGTACCGAAGGAGAGTGACAGACATCAGTTATGAGGAGTTTTCTGAGTTTAAACAACTCTTACTAATAATTAAGCCATTTTTCTGTTCAAGTAAATCAACGAAATGTTGTTCATGTATTTAGCTGTATAAGTCAGATTTCAATTAATGTTAAATCTTCAAACAACTATTTCTAGCTATTGGAGCAATGCGGAAACAGGTAATATATGGCAATAATAAATTATTAATAATATATATCTTCGACGACACAAAGATAGAAATGTGTTAATAACAGCAAGGTATATTATAGCCATTATATAATTAACTGGAGAAAACTGATTGGCAACATAAAAGAACTAGTTGACATTCCCCGCCACTTGACGTTGACCATCCAATAAACCTCGAGTTATAAATGACCTTGACCTTCAACCCGGTCGCTCCCAAAATATAAACAAATGGTTCATAAACCTTGAACAATCGTCCCACCAAATTTCAGGCGATTTGGTTGAATACTTTTTGAGTTATGTGAATAAATAGATAATGAATAAATTCCGACCATAACATAACCTACCCCAATTTGCGAAGGTAATTAAGGGGAAATTATTAATCAATTTTATTACTGAGCAACTTACGCATGCACCAATAGAGTGCTATAGGATACACGAGGTAACACACCAATAGAGTGCTATAGGATACACGAGGTAACACACCAATAGAGTGCTATAGGATACACGAGGTAACACACCAATAGAGTGCTATAGGATACACGAGGTAACACACCAATAGAGTGCTATAGGATACACGAGGTAACACACCAATAGAGTGCTATAGGATACACGAGGTAACACACCAATAGAGTGCTATAGGATACACGAGGTAACACACCAATAGAGTGCTATAGGTTACACGAGGTAACACACCAATAGAGTGCTATAGGATCCACGAGGTAACACACCAATAGAGTGCTATAGGATACACGAGGTAACACACCAATAGAGTGCTATAGGATACACGAGGTAACACACCAATAGAGTGCTATAGGATACACGAGGTAACACACCAATAGAGTGCTATAGGATACACGAGGTAACACACCAATAGAGTGCTATAGGATACATGAGGTAACACACCAATAGAGTGCTATAGGATACACGAGGTAACACACCAATAGAGTGCTATAGGATACACGAGGTAACACACCAATAGAGTGCTATAGGATACACGAGGTAACACACCAATAGAGTGCTATTGGATACACGAGGTAACACACCAATAGAGTGCTATAGGATACACGAGGTAACACACCAATAGAGTGCTATAGGATACACGAGGTAACACACCAATAGAGTGCTATAGGATACACGAGGTAACACACCAATAGAGTGCTATAGGATACACAAGGTAACACACCAATAGAGTGCTATATGATACACGAGGTAACACACCAATAGAGTGCTATAGGATACATGAGGTAATTGTAACACGTTTTCTGTCTATTATTCAAGAAAATTAGGAGACAGAGAATCACGTTTTCGTGTATATTGAGAGACTTCATCAGATATGAAACCTCGGATGACAGCACAAAAACCTTTTGAAACAGAAATTTGCGAGAGTAGTGTATCTTATCGTAGTATGTATAATATCTTTGCTGTAACTTTCAAATTATAATTAACAAAACTAATCTAAAGGTGAAAAATAATTGAATTAATGAGTGTCGATCTTCAAGAAATGAAATATATAGTTTTCTATAATGTATCTCAATACCCATTCTCAAAAAAGTTATGTGAATAGTTTTACAGTACCTACAATTAGTGAAGGAATATTTTCTGTAATTAAGAATTATTCTTCCATAATTTCTAATAACCTGGAATATTTCTTATTGATATCATCAAATGCAGCTAGACTCCTAGAGGGTTCAAACTGTCTGTGGTGAATGGAAGAGAAGGGGAGTGGCATCCCATGGTCATTTTGATTATCGATTGTCTTTCTTTCATTTAATGTTTATCATTTTATTTTTTACGCTACTTGCAGTTTTAGAGGATAGCGCTAGGGTTATGCTCTTCAACTACGATGTTCTAGATTTTGTATAAGGTAGGCTCGTAGGCTTCATTTATTATAACCTCTTCCATTCGTGAGTGCAGTCACCGGTGCTTGTGTCCCTTTTCGTCACATTCCTTGGTAAGTGACTGCATTCACGGAGTAGCTTTTCTACATTCGTGAGCATTGTTTCAAACTGGTGGTATCACTGGCTGGTATGAGTAAGACTTTGATCATGGTGGCAATTTCCTTTTAAACTGCATCTTCCAGTCCTTTGTAATTAATTTCCCTATGAGTTTTGACGTCAGCAATTCGGCCTTTGGTTCCAAAGAAAAAGTTGAACCATTATTATTCATACAAAATATAGAAAGGAAGGTAATTCGGACATCAATGTTAAATATGTTTCGCGGGTGGTAGTATACATAATAATTAAGGGGCCAAATACAAGAAAAGTGTTAACCTTTCTAATAATTATTTCCATATATTCTGTCATTATATAATCATTTCGAAGTGAAATTTCTTTTTTACCTATATTTTAACTTTAATTTTAAGTTGACATATCTTATATAATTAATGAGTACTAGGTTCCATGAATTACCATAAATCCCCATGTACGCTATGATAAACTGAAGCAATTTATTGAACACAGAGATCGTAACAATTTATCAGATGATTGAGACAGTGTTTATACACAACGATTTTTACTCCATTTTTTTATTCTTTACTAACCACCGTCATGGAAGAAACATAAAATATGGTGGTCTGCATTTATGCATTATACAGGGTGACAATTAAATACGGTAGAAAAATAAACCTCTGTAACTTCAACAATTTTATTCTCACAATAAAAACAAATAGGATATCTTTATAAAACTGAGTAATTCAAGTTTTATATGTACTTTTCAGGTTTGAAAATAGGGATCTTAAGATGGGTTCCCTCTGCCTTTAAACATTCTTGCATTTTCTTTAAAAGGCCCCCCCCCCCCCAAGCAAATATTTTTATTGCTTTAATCAACGTGGCTAATGTTTCCTTTCATTTTGCTGCAAACCCTATCGAATTTGATAGCATATTTTTAACTTAAAAAGAATGTACACTATTTGTTTTGATTGTCAACTAGGTATTAGGTACAATAAAACCATTTAATATTCGTCTAAAGGTATAAAATTGAATAAACTTATAATAGAAACGTTTATATACCTTATAAAACAATTAATATCTCAAATAGGCCGAAAACGCATTGTTTGTTTGTAAAATTTATATTTGAAATCAAATCAAAGTGTGTACGATCTTCTTTTTCGGCGTCAGGTTAGTGATTCACTCAATTGTTGCACACAAAGGATTAAAAACTTTGAAAGCAAATAATAAAATATTTACTGAACCGAATTGTATGCAGTTTGCAGAATAGTAATCGCAGACCTTAGTTCTATAATATTATGTAATAAACTCATGTTTTCCCGGATCCTGTAGAGGACCTTTAAGCTCCGCGCTGCCTGCAATCTAGCGCAGACACATTAATCTCTCGAATTTCTACCGATATTTTGTTCTTCAGATTTTGCAGTGAAGTGGGACAGTTGCGGTATACCTTCTCTGTTCTTTAAATTTGACCAGACCAGAGGAAAAAGTATGGATGTGTATGATCTTGAAAACATGCTGGGCAGTCTACATACGTCGTCAAATCTTGAAATCAATCGGATAGCAAACTCTTGCATAAGAACAGCCATCGATTGCCTTGCAGTGTGCGCGGTGCATCTAGTGATACTGAAGATTATTGTTCCTAATTTCTGTGAGGAAAAACTCTTTTCAAAATTTTGCTGTAGCACTTCGAATTGATTGTCACTGCATTGGGAATTTCCTAACCGATTGATTTCAAGAATTGGCAATGTAGACTGGCCCACACGTTCTCCAGATCTTAAACCTCCATTGTTTTTCTACTGAGGGAATTTGCACAACTGTCCCACTTAACTAAAAAATCTGAAGAGCAAAATATCGGTAGAAATTCCATAGATTAATGTGGCCACTCTCAGCGCTGTAATGCAGGCAGCGCGGAGCTTAAAGGTCCTCTCCAGGCTCGGGAAAAAAATGAGTTTATTACATACCTAATATTTTAGAACTAAGGTTTACGATATTTATCCTGCAAACTGCATACAATTCGGTCAAAAATGCTTTGTTTGTTTAGAAATCTAATTTTACAATCAAAATAAAGAGTGTACAATCTTCTTTCTCAGAGCCAGATTAGTGACTCGCTCAATTGTTCCTCACAGAGTATTAAAAAACTTTAAAAGCAAATAATAAAATATTTACTGAACCGAATTGTATGCGGTTTGCGGAATAATGATCGTAGACCTTAGTTCTGTAATATTATGTAATAAACTCAATTTTTTCCCGGAGCCTGGAGAGGACCTTTAATATAATCCACCCATGTCAGATATTTAATGGCATAATGAAATCAATAGATAATTAACCGATGAAAACCTTTGCCACTTTATTTTTCAGATTATTGTCTGGAAACTGTCAGTATAGAACACGCATTTAATATTTATTGTTGCATTCTCTATTTTTATTTTATTATTTATTTTTACTATGCAAATAAAGTAGATATGTATACCTATACGGTATAATTTCACAGTATAGGAAAATTTGTTATGGTATAATTTCGTTTTTCAGTATTAGAAGAATTAATTAAATAGAATGATTAATTTAAAAATCAGCTTTAAAAAGAACATTAAATATATTGTAATTATTAGTACCTATCTAGCTATATATTAAAATATGCCAGATGTTAAAAGTATTATAGTATACACATATGAACTGTATATTCCTAATTGAAAATATATTATATATTGATATTCGAAATTGAAGCCAATGGTTCTTGCTGGAAAAAATTTGGCTCTTTTTCGGCAACATTGTTTGAGATTGTAAACAAATGATCTACGCCATTCTTGATTGCAATTTTACTGTGAATATCAGCCCTTCCGCCTTCCTGTTCTGCAAATACTTCAATTATTTAGTTATCTTTTCATAACTGTAATTGAAATAATAATTGACTCTGTAAGTATCATATATTGTGAATTCTTCATACCTATATATTCCATGAATCTAGCACTACCTAGCTACGTAATATTAGGTACCTAGGAACCTACTTTACTTAGTTACCTAGCCTACCAGTTTTTATATTTGTGTTTTTACATGCTTAGACCTAGTAGGTACTTCGCCTGTTTCTAAACTGCGTTATCAACATGAAATTTAGCTTATTTCCTACCTACCATGTTGCAGAGTAGGGTCACACAGCTAAATTGCGGCCCTTTATTTTTTAATTGCGGCCCTCTCAAAAGATTGAGTCTCTAAAACATTCTGAACTGAAATTAGGTAGGTACATTGAAATGTTGCATACCTATCCTAAGAAGCGCAATGGATGCTATAATTTATTAATTTAAGATTTTCACGAGTGTTTTGAACACAGAACAATGAATAAGAAGCTCAGATCGAACGTGTACAGTGTACACATGGTGTACACAGTCGTAAAATTTCAACCAATCACGTCCATTGATCGCTGACCTCACTATAAACATTCTCTCGAAAACAGTTTGAGCGTGCATTCTACCTCAGCTCATTCTCTTTGCTGGGAGTCCTATCTACCTACCAAATTATGTACACGATTATCTAGTTATATTCTATAGTCCAGCTACTAAGCAATAATAAACTAATCTTCTTTGCAACAAACACAAATTGACACCATTTCGGTTGTAATACGCTTCCAAAATACGGACTCAAACAGAACTGGTGAAACGAAGCCTCTGATTGGCTGAGTGGCTCTAGTTTAAGTGACGTCACTGTAAACGGCACTCAAGAGTAATATAATGGGATCTACACTATTTCTTCTATTCAATGTTCTGTGGTTTTGAATCTATTATGTTTCTGTTGTTTGAGACTGCAGTTAGGTAGTTAGTGTGCCGCAATTTACCTGTTTGACCCGATACGTATCTAAAAGCTGAGCGGCGCACCAGATTACAGCGCACCACTGTACATTCTATTTGAATACATATTAATGATTAACAGAGTGAATTTGATAGGTAATTGTCGTATCAAATTTATGTCTGACTCCTGACGGTACCTGAATCCAATGTTTAAACTACACAGTTTAATTCTTTGAGATGTTTAATTTGGAATAGAAAATAAAATTTATCATAGAAAACTTTAATTGTAATTTTATTGGGTAACTATTGTAAACTTTCAGTCTGAGGTGTAAATAAAAACTTATCAGTTAACCGTTAGGTAGATGTATCGGGGGGTGCGCCGCCCCCCGAACCCCCCTGCCAGGTCATTAAACAATCATGAAGTGTGCAGATCAACAAACTACATAACAGATTTTCACATTAGGATCATTAATAGAAAGTAATGTGGTGCGCCGCTCAGCTTTTAGATACTGTTGCTTGACCCTGTCAGATTAAAGCCAATTACCTGATTGGCTTAATTAGATTTCAAGAAGATCAAAACTCGGATATCTATCTAGGTATGTCTAATTGGCTTACAATTTTTAATTAATTTCTATGTTAATTTTGGCTTGAAATCTTCAAAAAGGAAATTTTTGCTCATGAATTGGCCTAGGTAGGTATAGTTTTCCTTCCCTCGTAAGTTTGTAACATGGACATGGATTTCCTACCTTAGTAACCTTACCGCCTAGTTCTTATCAAAGGAACATCTTTATCTACCTAGGTAAGGTACCCACTAGTTATCAACTTATCTAGTCTCGTAGATACATATCTAAAAGCTGAGCGGCGCACCACAGTACGGCGCTTCAGATTACGGCGCACCACTGTACGTTCTATTAGATAAGTAATTTGAATGAAGATTAATGATCCAGTCTGTATTTGGTGCACAAAATTCCACTGACTTTTTCTAAAAACTTGAAAATCCACCTTAAATTTCCAGTTATTTTGCTGATCCACCAACATTTCACCCATTTTTCCACCAAAAAGTTAATGGTAACATAGGAATGAATAGCAAAAAGTCCACCAACTTCGCCAGAATATTATTTGCTGAGGGGAAAATTCCACTGACATGTCGGTGGAATTTACCATGAAATATAGACTGAATAATGATATATAGAGTTAATTTACGAGTAATTGTATCAAATTTATGACTGATGGTAAATAAATCCAATGTTTATATTGAACAGTTCAATTCTTCGATTGAGAAACAATCGTGAAGTGTGCAGAACAACAAACTAGCGGATACAAGAATTGATATAATAAGTCCATTAATAAAAAGTACAGTGGTGCACCGCTCAGTTTTTAGATACTGTTGGTCTTGTAAGTTATTAGTAGGTATTTCATTGATGTAGCCTGTAGGCTAGCTAGGTACCTACCTAGCAAGTAGCAACTACTGAACCTAGGGTATATGTAGGTACCTACCAAGTTTCTTAGGCTGGAAATTTGTTAGCCAATTTTTGAGCCAAAAATTCTGAGTCAAGGCGGCCAAGCCAAAATTAACAGGGGAACATTGTAACATGAGAATTAATTCTAAATTTCAAGCCAATTATTCATATCTGAGTTGTGACCTTTTGAAATCTAAGCTAATTAATTGGCTTTAACTGACATACTCTAACTTGGATTGCCTATGGCTAGCTAGAACCTAGAGGCATACAAGGTACCTAGGGGCTGCTAGGGCTAGGTATACCGGTGCGTTAGTTGCCAGAGAACCTACAACTCAGCCAGTCTATATTTGGTGAACAAAAATCCACTGACTTTCTGAAAAAGCTGAATAAATCCACCATAAATTCCCAGTTATTTGGCGGATCCACCAACATTTCACCCCTTATTCCACTGAAAATTAATGGTAACATAGGAATAAATAGCTATAAATCAACTGACTTTGTCAGAATATTATATTCAATGAGAAAAATTCCACCAACAAGTCTGGAATTTACTCTGAAGTTACTTGTATTTGCCATTATTATACCATTTTCAAGTGGGGTGTAGATATTTTATTTTACTGAGTATAAGAAGGCAAAATAGAAGATTTCTTAGAGAACACTTGACTTGTTCCAGCAGTCTGGCCTCCCTATTATTAAGTCACAAATGGAGTGGGCCCTTTTTTAAATTCTTTGTTTGAATCATATGCTTATTTAGGAATAGCTCAGCTGTAGTAAGACAATTTGATCATACTAGACAAGTAGCAAATAAAACTTGAGTGATTAAAAAATGCACTGTTAAAAATTAAAATTTACGGTTAAAAATATTCCAGTCGATAGCAGAGATACTAAAAATACACTAAAAAATTTGTATCAAAATTCCACTCGTGACTATTAAAATTAGTCCATTAAAAGAGAATTCACCAGTTTTTTCTAATTATTCCTATCTAAATTAACATTGATGATCAGCTGTTCAAAGCAAGGGATTGTACACCATAGATGGCTCTGGCTAGGTATCTAAATTAACATCAATTATCAGCTGTTCAAAGTAAGGGATTGTACACTATGGATTGTTCTGGCTAGGTAGGCCATGTTATGATATATTACTTATAACATCTTTTATTGCTTTAGTTTCTATTGTTGAAAAAAATGTATGATGAATATCATCATAAATAATTAATTTTGTATAAAGTGTCTTTTCTCAAGTTTAATGGCAGCAGCTGAAAATAAACTGAAAATGAAACATGTTCAGACTGGCAACTGAACCAATTATGACAGACGTATTATATTAATGATTGAATAGGTGGTAAGAATTGAGATTCTGGTTAAATTATTATAAGTAAGAAAATATTAGTTTTAAAAACGTAAGATTTAGATATATAAATCATAAGCTCGCGAACTGTAACGTACATTAATTTGAAAATTAAATGGCTGTTTAGTGACGCAAGTATTAAGGATAATAGTTAACCCTTTCGCGCCGAATGTGCTAATATGTCCCACTAGTAAAATTCAAATACAATTGGGACACCTAAGTCCCAGAATATTACCACTACAGTGATTTAGCCAGTAAAGGATGATGTAATAGATATAGGCAATTGCGTCAGAATATAGTGGATTGTCGGAAGCCTCTTTAGTTTGTGCCAAATAGCTGTGAGAGGAGGTTGTGTGCTAAATTTACACCCAAAATATAAGTAATCTTCATTTAATTATACTTAAGATATCCTTTTAGTGGAATAGCTACTAAATCATGTTTACGCATTGTTAATGTACACTTGAAACTGATTTGGTATATATTATAAGTATATTTTTGCATCTTATTGGACTTTGGGATATAGTGTACCACCAGTTTTTCATTTTTTTCAGAATGTCCCACTTGTATTTAATCAGGAAATGCCTATTCATCCCACTTGTATAATAATAACCATATATACTGGGACAAATACATTCCACCAGTATTATTGACAAATGAATAAACATACATAGTTGTATTATATTGCACTGTTCAGCTACAAATATCATCATAACCTAATATATATATATCAATATAACTTTGGTAATACATTCTAGATGCTTTTAATAGCAAGTTATGACACTTCTCATTACTTTACAGGAGCAGAAAAAGTATTTTTAAGAAGTTCAGAAGACATATTTAATGATTAAGGTCGTGGAATATATTTCTGATTAATTTTCAGACTCTGAAGAATCACTTATTTGCTAGTCAATTATGCAGTCATATTTCACTAGTTTATTATTTTGAAAGCTTGTGACATAACAGAATCGTTTATTTTTCAATAAAGCTTCATTTCTATTAAATTCTTTAATTTTATACATCCTTAGTTTGATTGTAATGAAAAAAGCTGTTTTTGACTATATCTTCCCAAAAGTTTGTGATGTATATGACTGGTGGGACATATTGTCCCATCACAATTTTGATATTAACACTATATCAATACATTCAATCAAGTTAAAAGTACTTAAAATCATAAAAAAACATAATTATCACTCTTAATGAACTCGAAGAAAAGTCTTCGCGAAAGGGTTAAATGAATTAAATTAATCATGTTTTGGATTATAAACAATGATTATAATACTTGAAACTTATTAATATTAAATTTATAATTAAACTGGACGAAGCCACGAATATACCAATTCATTACATTTGGTTTTTTAGCACTACTCTACTCATACGTCATCAATGCTTCCAACCAATAGCAGTGCTCGTTCAAAGTCTCAAGAACATAGAATATTAGTATCTGGTAGCTCATTGGTAGATAATAGATTGTTCATACCTACATAGTACGTACATTATACGGTACATATCTGACTTGTCGAATCTGACACTATTGTATCAGATTTGGTACATTTAATATATAAATATAATCGATAATAATTAAAAAATATCGGTATCTGTGGGTTCAAGTATCTGTATCGGTGCAGCCCTAATATAGAGTATGTGTCTATGTGAGTTGAAGCCAATTAATTGGCTTACATTTCAAATTTCAGATGGGTATATGCAATTGGCTTTAAAATTCGAATTTTTATTTTCCCGTGTTAATTTTGGCTTGAAATCTTTGAAAAATGAGCCAAATTGGTTTGGCTTGGCTTCAAAATTAGCTCACAGCCACTCTGCATAATGACTCTTCTCTTGCAGAGATTTCAATCTGAGAGATAGTCACTCTGACTGAGACTGACTCTCAGTAGTAGATTTAGAGTCTCCTGCAGCTGAATTAATGGTTACATAAGAAATAATTCAAAATTTCCCGCAGAGATTTACAATTTCTAAAATTGTGCTCAGATTTGTTGCAGTCGTGGAAAAATGTTTCATATTCTGCACTCTGTGCTCACAGTTGTCAGTTTGCCATCCTCTGATGCATGGTAGCCTGGTAAGTAGGCTATATATTTGAGTTTTGACCTTCTGAAATTTTAAATCAGGTCCTAAACTCCCAATAGCTTCAACTGATTAAGGGTCAAGCAAGTAAATTGCGGCATACTAACTAAGGCCTAACTGCAGCCTCTAACAATAGAAACAACATAGCTTCTAAACACTTGTCAAGAATTTGAATTAATAAATTGAAACATGCACTGTGCTCATTTAGGTAGGTATGCAACTTTTCAAAGTAATTTCGGTTCAGAATGTTTTAAAGGTTCTCTTGAGAGGGCTGCAATTAAAAATTAAAGGGCCACAGTTTATCTGTGTGACCCTACTCTGTAACATCGCCTTGTTTTTTATGCTTGGTTACTGGTATTGATGGGTGGTCATGTACATTTCCCAGCCTTCAGAAACTGGTAAAGTGTTAGTAGAGATCACTCATCCTGTTTGTAGAAAAATTAATGTAAGTAGAGGAATTCAAAATTGTTAGGAAATAATATCCCATATTCTGCAGACAGATATTTCAGAGGCTGACAAACCGCAAGTCAAATTTTATCTTAACTGTGAGCCAAGCCAATTTTTGAAGATTTCAATCCAATATTAACTTATTAACTCCAGCACATAAGAATTAGTTGCAATTTTTATGCAAATTACATATAGGTATCTGAGCAAATTACATATAGCTATCTTTTGACTACTTGAAATGTAAGCCAATCAATTGGCTTCAACTGACATGCTTACTCCATGAGTGTATAATATCAGTGGCACCTAAGGTACATAGTTTGCCATGAATGTCAATTAGACGAAGTAGCCTATCTAGTTATCTAGCCAAGAAGGCTAGATCAAGGTTTGTATATTAGCCTTGACCCTCTACTTTAGCAGGATGGAAAGTAGACTACCTATTTAAGTACCTAGTTATCTATGCTACATACACCATATTACCTTAGTGACATCTTAATGTTTCTGTGGTTAATGTGACAATGTTAGAGGTGCCTAAGGTTAAGATGTCAAACTTAGTTAGCCTACTGCCTTAGTGTGCTGCAATTTATCTACCATCCTACCTAATATAGTATTATTATAGTAACATTTGTCCCAATCATGCTTAAAATGCTCTCCAGACTAAAATAAATTATAGGAGACTGAGAGCATTCTAAGGGCTGTACCAATACAAGGTTTTGGTAATCTGCCGATACCGTTACTTAAAAATCACTGATACTCCCGATACCGATACATCAATATTCTTTAATTACATATTATTATTAATTTTATGTACCTATATATTAGGGATGGGACTAAGTATCCATATCGGCAAGTATTGGCATTTTTGTGGAGTATCGGCAATGGTATCGGTTTCGGCATATAATGAAAATTGAAAAGTATCGGCCGATACTTGTATGATTATTTAAATTTTATTCATCTGATAATTTTTTTTTATTAAATCCATTATTCTATAGACATAAAAGAAAAAATAGTTCATTACAAATAGTGCTCCAATAATTGACCATCTACCTACTAGAGTTCTAAGTATAATTTTTATTTATCTATTATGACTTGCATGACATTAATAATAAAAAATTGAAGTATATACGGAATCTGCCAATAGGTTTTTGAGTCTGACTATAAATTCAATATAAGAATTATTCAGCTACTGTTGACCATTTTTGAACCTATTTATTACAAGTACCAAAGGATAACACACATCAGAAAAGTTATTTATTTAATATTTATGTATTATAATTAATGTGAAATATGTAAATCACATTGTTATACTACATTGAAAGAGCATAACTGTGTTAGTTTTGAGTTAGAACTTAATTAAACTTACAAGCATAATTGATACTTAATAACTCATCAAGTATCAATGAGTTTAATAAATATAAACTTCAAAAAACTGCAAGTATCGGTATCGGCATTTTATTCAAAGTATCGGTATCGGCACTTGTTGAGAAGTATCGGTTGATTTTGTAAAGTATTGGTATCGTCCCATCCCTACTATATATTAGATGTACTAAATCTGGTACAATAGTATCAGATTCAGCAAGTCAGATATGTACCGTATAATGTACGTACTATGTAGGTAAGACCAATCTATTTTCTACCAATGAGCTACCTGATACTTATATTCAATGTTCTTGAGACTTTGAACGTGCACGGCTATTGGTTGGAAGCATTGATGACGTATGAGTAGAGTAGTGCTAAAAAACCAAATGTAATGAATTGGTACATTAGTGGCCTCATCCAGTTTAAATTTAATATTAATAAGTTTCAAGTATTATAATCATTGTTTTTAATTCATTCAACCATTATTCTTAATACTCTGCTTATATTCATTGAGTAGCAACGACATATTCTACAACCGTTTCATTACAAGTTTGATACATGTCCAAGTCTGTAGTTAGTGCAAAAAATTCAACTGACTTTTGAAAAACTGAAAAAATCCACCATAAATTTCCAGTAATATGGCTGATCCACCAACATTTTACCTATTTTTCTACTGAAAATTAATGGTAACATAAGAATAAATAGCTATAAATCAACTGACTTTGTCAGAATATTATATTCAATGGAGAAAAATTCCACCGACATGTTGGTGGAATGTACCATGAAATACAGACTATCTCTCAGCGCTTCATCAGACAGCCATTTTATTTACAAACATACGTATGTCACTGTACGTGAGCTTATGATTTATATATTCAAATCGTACGGTTTTACAACTTGATAATTTCTTGAAAACAATTCAACCAGAATTATAATTCTTACTGCCTTTTAATTATTAATAATCATCATACATCTGTCATAATTGGTTCAGTCACCTGTCTGAACATGTATCATTTTCAGTTTATTGTTGTCTGCTGCTGTTAAGCTTAAGAAAAGACACTTAGTACAAAATAAAACTTTTTTAATAGTATCTGTGATATTGGCATTTTTGAATTAATATTTGCCGATCCGATATCGATTACCGATATCTATTAAATGGCAGATATAATTAGTATGGGTACATCCCTAATTCTTCGCATGCTTCGGAACAAATATGAAACATTACTATTAGGCCTTTGGTTGGGAAGATATCTAAATTTTCACAGATACCCATGCCCCAGAATTTCACTGATCCCATGCCCCAGAATTTCACTGATACCGATGCCCCATATTTGCACCAATAATGATGACTATACTCTAATAGATTTGATATAATTTATTTATATCTGTATTCTGTGGGTGAAGATAGTTCTAAATATTCTAAATTCTAATTTTTTTGCATGCAGAGTTCATCGTACCATGTCTGGAAATGCACCACGTGGTCGTGGTAGAGCAAGGGGGAGAGGGCGAGGAGAGGAGAACAGGCCTCAACCTCAGCAACCTGGACATCCTGGTCAGGCTCCTGGCCAACAGCGATTTGCTAGTGCCCCAGTACCTGGTCAAAGGCCTGTGGTACCTGGTCAACCACTGCAAGCCAGGTATGCTCCTATCTGAATAATTATCACAATTACTAAACTATTTGTTTGAATAAACAGAAGGTTTGAAAGGTTAATTTTAAAGTTTGCATCATTTTGTGTTCTTGTTTCAGACCGCGACAGGATGCTCCTCAGGGGCCATGGAATAGAGGTCCACATCCTCAGCAAGTTGTAGCTGAGCCTACCCCACCCCCTCAAGCTACTCAGGTTAGTGAGTGCTATAAACTTGTCATATAATAGGGGCATTCCACTACAAGTGGACCAAAAATAGGAAATGTAACACCACACTTCCTCAGATTTGCATGAAAGTCTGTACTTAAGGTGGTTTTGTTCAAAAAAACTATTTTGAGAATCTCAGGTCTCTAGCTCTTATATGTAAAAAGTTTTGACCTTGTGAACTTTTGAAAAAAAAGGTCAAAATGCATCAACATAACCATTTTTGAAAGGTCATAATTTATTATTCTTTGAACATGAAGCTTAGCATGTTTTTTGATCAGAATAAGCAAGGCACTTTTTTTTATTATTTTCACTTTTCAAATGAAAAAGAGCATTTACCCTCTTTAACATTGACTTGAGCCCTCAAAGGCCCCATCTGACAAAAAATTTGTCAGACCAAAAAATGTAGATTTATGACTTCATTATTGATTGGAAAGTTAATATTTACTACTATTGATAGGGTTACGTTATATTTGAGCTCAAACAGGTGCGTTAGACCAAAAAAATATAAAAGTAAAAGAAAGATTATGATTTAGAAAAGTTAATTGAAATAGTTTCACTATTTATAAATATATCAATATTTACTTATGTTAATTAATATTTACTTATATTTATTACTAACTAATACAGTGAAACTCCTGAGTATTGGTTTCATCATAACTAGGAGGCACTTCATAGCTCAGGGACCCTGAAAGTCTTGTATGATTGAAATCTTGGAGAAAATAGTCACTGAGGGACAACTTGGACGAAATTCATGACTCATGTCGTTTTCTATAATTTAAACATAGAAAATACTTCATAACTCTGGTACTTTAGAGTGCTTCATAATGCAGAACTTCATAACTCATGATATTTCCTGTATTTATCAATATTAAGTAATGTTTACTAATATTAATCAATATTTATTGACATTCATCAATATTAAGGTATTAATATTTACAACTATTTAACATAGTAAATAAATATTAACCATTAGAAATCTTTGAAATGCATATGCAAAATACATGCAAATAGAAAAATTAATATACATTTAGAAAATGGTTATTAAAATTAACTTCCACATATAAAATGATAAACTTATACATATATAAATGAATAACATCAGGCAAATGCATAAAAACTAGATTTTTATTTACTTCAGAAATTCGGATTATTATAGGTTAGGTTATAACGAGGTGGGAACTCAGTTAAACTCTGCTTCTTAATATTCCAGATATTTATCAGAGAGAAAATGTTAAAAACTTTACAGAGAATAAAAATAATGAAAGTAAGTCATGCGTTCATAGATTCAACATTCTCAGTAATTCCATCAACAATAGAGCAAATTGAGACAAGAAGCCGGTCAATCTCTAAAGTGATCACAGGATTAAATTAAATTCTGACAGGAGAACCTGTACTAGGCTATCTACATGAAATGATAAAATACTTGGCCCATCAAATATGGAAAGTCTTCTATACACACCTGTAGTTTCATGTGATTCATAGGGGATATTTTCTCCATTCATCTGATAATAGGATGAAATTTAACTTTGAAAACTTATTAGAGCCCGGACAAGTGCCATAAAGTCCTAAAATATAAATTCCTTAAATGATGAAAAGTCTTATTTCTGGGCTTTTTATACTAATTGATAATTTGGTTAGTCGGTAAAGTTGATGGGATATATTGGCAAATTTATAGAACGTTATAATTCAATCAAAATTTGTCTGAATTATTATATAAATAAACTACAATTCCATTACTTCAAGAATTAGCATAGTCACCACTGTATCTAGTTTTCTGTAACTCATCTCATCAATTTTTTAGCTTAGACTCTGCCATTAATAAAAAAGATAAAATTGTGAATAATCAAAATAATAAACTATTCAAAGAGATATGTAGAACCTAGTAATATTTGTAATATTTTGGATACAAAAACTGTCACGTGACAAAAATTGTGTTTTGTCTTGTAAGTGGTTTTTCCTGTACAACAGTTTCAGAATATCTTGATTGGTCTAATTTATAATATATGGTTTGTCTACTACGAGGGCTTGTTGTAAATACAAATTTCTTATTTGATATTGGAATTAGTTACATTTCATTAATTTCAATTTACCAAACCTTTTTTTATAATACTTTCAGGTTAAATTTGAATGAATGTACTATAGACTAGATTCATTGATTTTTTAAGGAATGAATTGTTTATTCGTTTTCACCATTTTTTATTTAAACCGACTGAAAACTGTTCATTTTATATTCCAAAATGCTAATTTATTCGTTGTAAATACCTATTTATTAATCCTAAAAGTGTATATATAAGTCCTAAAATTACTTTATAGGTCCTTAAATGCCTTTTTTTAGGTCATAAACTGCCTTTTTTGAGGTCCTTAAATGCCTTTTTTGAGGTCCTCAAATGCCTTTTTTGAGGTTCTCAAATGCCTTTTTTAAGGTCCTAAAATGCCTTTTTTATAGGTCCTAAAAGTCCGGGCTTTACTCATATTAAACAGTAATAATAAAATTTATTTTACTGATCAACTGATTTTCTAAACTAGTATTTATATTCAATTATATATACAGGTATAGCTGGTACAACGAACTGTATGTACAAAGATATTATGTTACTATAGAATATGATCAAAAAAAGGTAATAATTTTAACTTCACTTACATAGACATCTATGTACCTAGTTAAATGTACTTCAATATGGATAGCTTAATTTATAATCGTTAATTAAACCAACAACAATATAAAACTAATTTAATTTCTTTATTTTTACTTTTTTTGTTTGGTGTAAATAAATGAAATTCATATTTTTTACAATTAATAAAAAAATATTTAGTGAATTACATGGGCTTCTTAGTAACATCCTATTTCGAGAAATCCATGGAAATCTAGAATGTCTACTTAACTGAAATACGTGTAACGTATCTTTTTAATTGATTATCTCTGCATATATTTTGCATATGCATTTTATGGAACTCATATGTCACAACCCTACTAATAATGCTAAATATTAACTCTCGAACCTATAGCAAAGTACTCAAACTATATTTTTGTTTCGAAATTTTTTTGTCAGACAGGGGCTTCTTGAAGTCAAAATCAAAGAGGTTAAATGTCAATTTTCATTTGTAAAGTTAATTATATAATTTTGTACACCAAGGAAGATTGCCTAGTTTATTCTGAACAAAAAAAAACATGCTAAGCTTTTATTTATTGGATTAGTCTAATAATAAGAAAGTTATGACCATTCAAAAAGTGGTGATGTCAAGGCATTTTTTCCCTTTCTTTCTAAACTTGACCTATAAGAGCTAGAGAGATGATATTCTCAGAATGGACGTTTTTTGGCAAAAGCACCCTTGGTACCAACTTACATGCAAATATGAGGAGGTGTGGTGTTAACCCTCGTTCCACTTGTCCTGGAAAGCACCAATAGGTCCTAAGGCAGTTCACAAATTATCAGTATGCTTTCATATCATTGGTCATAAGAAAAAGCGATACCTTCATTTAATTCAATTATTTGTTATACATGATACCTGCAGGTATTATGTATAACAAATAAAAATAAAGAAATCCTTTAGTACTTTGGTTTAACAAACTGCATATATATTCAATATAACTTATAGTTTCATTGAACAAAGAAATGGGACTATTTTACTCATTCTTGTATACTTCATTCAACTTTATTATTTAAGTATACAGAAAAATAATTATTTTAAATGCTGATATATTCTTAAAATCTAATTTTTTCCCACCATTATTCAAATTATATTTCTGTCCACCACTATTATTGTTTTTCATTAAAGAGTTCGAATGAACGAGTACTGCTAGTTATTACGAAAATGCACAATGGCTAATTTTCATTTGAAGATTTAAAAGTTTCAGTTGTAGGGTGTATTATCTTACTTGTTATGAATTAAAAATGTTCAATTTTCATCATTATTGTTACTTCCTCTATTGTCTGTGTAGGGCCGTGCTTACTGTCGGGGCAGTGAAAGGTCAGCTGTGACCTCCACTAAACATGTACCACAAGAAGGAAACGTCACGGCTGCTCTAGGTGCTCTCAGTCTTGGCTCGAATGGAGGCAATGGCAACGGAAGCAATGGAAATGGGAACGGCAATGGTAAGTCTTTGTTTGATCTAACACTATTTATTTATGCTATTTCACAACTTGAGTGAGAGAGATTCATACTTGATTGGAAAATTCTTATGTCGAGAGGTTATTCAAACTCAGCGTTGAAGGTTTTTGTTTTGGTGTTACAAAACCCTCTATTGACGATCGAGTTGATATCTTTTTATTTGTAAACTTGAAGCAAAGATCCTTCAATGCTGAGTTTAAATAACTTCCTCTGATATATTTCGCAACAGATCTATTCATTCTTTTGCTTTTCAAGTTTCAATCTCCTATGATCAATTTGGTTCCCATTTTACAAATTTCAAAAAACGAGAAGTGTATGAGTGTATATGCTAGAGTAAAAACAAAGTCCGTTTTGGAATCCTTGGAACATTTCAAATAAATCTAAAGAGGGTTTGGTTTATTCAAATTTCCATAGTTTTTTCTTTTATAAGCGTTTTTTGATGACTAACTAAGAATTTTTTTTTTTTTTGAAAAAAGTCCATTTTTTTTTTGAACTGCGATAAAAAGAGAACGAAGAAGAAACTTTGGAAAAGCTTTCTATAGATTTGTTATGCATGTTCCAAGAATTCTAAAACTCTTAGGTTTTCCTTCAGCGTGAAAATTCATTGTTTTCTCGTCTTTTTTAGTTGGAAAATAAAATAATTTTTCTTTTTACAAATTTCAAAGACTATGAGTGTATATGCTAGAATGAAAACTAAGACAGTTTTAGATTCCTTGAAACATTTCGAACAAATTTAAATCGAACAAATTTAAAGAGGGATCTTTCAAATTTCTTCCTCGTACTTCTTTATTGCAGTTCAAAATCGAAAATTTTGGATTTTTTGAAAATTTTAGTTAGTCATCAAAAAATACTCATAAAAGAAAAATCAGATAGAAATTTGAAAAAACCCCTCTTTCTCTATTTGTTTGAAATGTTCCATACACCTATCGTCTTTTGAAATTAGTAAAAAAAAATCAAAAATTTAACTTTTCAAAAACTAAAGCCAAAATTCTAAAGTTACAGGAATAAAATGTTTTTTTTTTTTTTTGCGAAGTTACATATTCAGTGGAAATTTCAGAACGATCGGTTCAAAAATAAAAAAGGTTTTCAAAAGTGGGTTGACTCTCTCAATGAGGTAAAATATACATAATATATCTATGAATTTCCAATTTGAGAGGTTAATGATGTATGGTTCCTACAGGAAATGGTGAGGACGCTCCACTAGGCAGAGGATTGTCCAGAGCACGTGGTAGAGTGCTGCAGGATAGCTCTGTCGCCATTCTCAGGCCCCACGATAACACTAAACAAGGTGAGTGTACTGTACATCTTGACAAAAAAATTAAATAACTTTGCTGGCAAGTTTAATACGTTAACTGCGGCGTGACCAATATACAGGGTGGGGCGTAAGTTTGGAAGCAATTTTTCAAACAATAATATAATTCTTAAAAATAAGTTCCTAAGTAGGTGATAGGGTTTGAACTATAGTAGAGACACTACATTATGACGTGGCAGTGTTATTTTTTACAAAAATTTAGTCAATTCAAAAATGTCAGACAAAAGAGAAGCCATTAATGCTCTACACCGTGCCGGGAAGTCAGATTCCGTCATTTCAAAGACTCTCTCAATAGCGAGATCGACTGTTTAGAAGTGTGTGAAGCGTTTTAATGAGAGAGGAGACTTGACTGATCGTCCAAGAAGTGGTAGACCACGCTCACAACACACCAAACAACTGATAAAATGTGCCCGAGAGAAGATCAATACGATTGTTAGCCAAAACAGCTAATGCGAGTCCCAGAACAATGAGAAGAGTTGTCAAAGAAGACCTAAAGATGTCCTCTTTCACCCTCCAAAAGAGACAGACTCTGTCAGAAGCTGTAAAGAAAAAGAGATTGGAGAGAAGCAAAGCACTTCTGAGAGAATTGAAGTCTGGCACGGCTGGTGAAATTGTTTGGTCTGACGAAAAAAATGTTCACAGTGGAAATGGCTCACAACCGGAGGAATGACAGAATAATTGGTAAAAGTGCAAAAGACATCCCATACAACCAAAAAACTGTCCACAGAACCATGAAACCTGCTTCAGTAATGGTCTGGGCCGCCGTTTCAGAAACTTGGAGATCTCCTTTAATTTTTGTGGAACAAGGCGCCAAAATCAATGCTAAATGTTATATTGAGAATATTTTGACGCCAATGTTGGAGTCAGCTAAGGGTCACTTCGGTAATGACACTCTATGGATATTTCAGCAAGACGGCGTGACTTTACATACTGCAAATGTCACTCAAACAAAACTGGTGCCATGACCATCTTCCACGGTTTTGGTCCAAAGAAATGTGGCCACCCTGCTCCCCAGATGTTAATCCTATGGACTTTTCGGTATGGTCCATTCTTGAATCAAAGGACTGTGGTAAATTCCATAGCAGTGTGGATGATTTAAAGCGTTCGCTCCAGAGATCTTGGAAGGAAATTTCACTTGAATAGTTGCGTGCCTCAGTAGGAGGAGATTTGAGGCTGTTATTAAAAACAAGGGGGGACATTTCGAATAAATTTATGATTTTTGAATTCTTAAAACCCTTATGTAATAATACATAACTGTAAATTATTAAATATATTTTTCGTTGGATTATAATATGCACTTTCATTTGCTTCCAAACTTACGCCCCACCCTGTATGTGAATCGTTGCTTGTAAACAATATGTTCAAGGATTTTGAACCTTCAAAAACTCTTCCGGTACTGTCCGTAGTAGGGAAATGATTTAATTGAGATAAAAATAAAAAGTTGTTTTATGAGGGCCGCAGTTAAATGTTTATAAACTTATCCCACCATATTCTATGGTGGTGAATAATGAAAATCATCGTTACAGGTGCTGCCGGAGCTCCCATCAGACTTCTCCTGAACTACTTTGAGATGGAGAAGAAGATAGATTGGCATCTCTACCAGTACAATCTGCAGTTTTCGTGAGTCTCAGTAAAGATGTTTCATGGTGGTAAATTCTTGATTTAAATTGAAAACAATTTATAATTGTCCGCCAATTGAACCAGACAGTTGAAACGAACAATATGCAGAGTTTTTTTTTCAGATCAATATTAAGTTGCATTTTATTCCATTCTTTTACCTTTGAGTTGTTCAATGAATAACTATTCCAGAATGAGATTCATACCTACTCCGCTTGGTAGAATCTTTGCATTAGGACAGTTTTCTTTCCTACTGCATTTTATACGTTTTTTTTACGTCAGATAAGCATGCATTAGACCTCCTGCCCCTTCTAAATTATTTTAGAACCTATCTATCACTCTAAAAAGATAAATTTTCTGAAATTTGATTCCATTATTTAATAATAATACACGATTTGGATCACAAGTAAAATTGGCACCTCAAAATTTTACACCTGTACAATCACTACCCCAGAATTGACGAACATGATATACTACATTTTTAATTAAACAAGATTTCTTGAAATTCTGCTGTATTTTGTACGAAAATTTGATAAATTTGAGGTATGTATGTCGTTAATATTTGTAGTATCTCTCATACCACACAAAAATATTATCTTCAATCTCGCTACACAACGTATTAATTGCAAATATTGAACAGTCACCCTAAGATTTCTCACATGTACAATCCGAGCCACAAACTCGAGTGGGAAGCAAGTTCTGCTTGTGATCTGTAGTTTTAACTGTGTTCACTAGACTGAGCTGAAAGGTTAGCTACTTGAATTCATGCACTATTTCACCTTTATACTGCTTTTTCCTCAAAGAAACCGTCTATTTATTTCCCAAACATGTTGCAGGCCTCAGCCAGATGACAGACGCACCAGCAAGGCTGTGATGGAGCCTCACTTCCCCAAATTCGGAAAAAACTTCGTCTATGACGTCATGAACATCTACAGTACGGAGAAACTTCCTCAGGATGTGAGTTGCTACTTATGAGTAAGAAACTGTTTTAGTGAAGTGGCACCTATTAAATTGCACGGTATAAAATACTACTATTATTATATGAAGTATTTATAGTTTAAATTTGCATGTTTGCTTGCCTCATTACGTGATGCATTAATTGTCACTTGTGTCCAATATGCAACTGTTCGAAAAATGTGTCTTGCTTTTTTTATTTATATGGTGAGCATACGATGCGACGCATCTGACACTCTTGACAGTATATCTTGCAGGAGACAGAAATGTTCATTTCTTACGCTCTATCAAATAAGACTTTTTTGAAGGTACTGAACCTCACAAGTTTAATATATGCATGCAGTTGGAAAATTCAACTTTTTCTCTATGGATGGGACGAAGTATCGCTATCGGCAAATTTTCTGGTATCTGTGAAAATTTAGATATCGTCCCATCCCTACTTTCTTCGTCAGGGTAAAAACATATACTGTGCTTAACTATGGCTGCTGTGTATAGCCATATACTGGATCAGTACACAAACCCTTCCGTGCATCATTTGCACACTAAATCATTATGATCAAGACGAGAAGAAGATGAATTTAGTATTATTTTCATACTTCAATGTCGTGGTATAGCCTAAAACCTATTCAAATATTTGAATAATAAAAAAAACTCGACCTAGTAAAAATTGATAAATTTTACGATTGCGGTCTAATTATTCTTTTCTCTACTGTATTGACAAAATTAGTGAAAAAAAATGTTATTTGAAATTGGTTGTTCAACATTTGAACCTTGATGACTGTAGCGCTATTTTCTGATTAGTTTTAAACATTTATTCGAGATATTAGTGCATTTTAACCTTTTCATATGAACGATTGAAGTTATAAAATAGGTATGATAATTGATTGGACAGTACTTTTAAACTAGTAATCTCTTAATTTTCTCTGCAGCCCACAGTGCTGCACTCGCGTGTTGACACTGACTACACCATCACTGCAACACTGGTGAAGGAGTTGAGTCCCTTGGACTTCCAGTTCATGGCCATCCTCAATAGGATCCTCAGGAACTGTCAAAGTGCCATCAACCTCAAGCAGATTGACAGGCACTACTTCAACGTGTCTCAAGCTGTCGATTTACCAAAGTTCAGGTCAGCAATTGTACCTGACAGTTACGAGATAATAGAACTGTCTAATCGATAAAGTAGAATACCCTCCCCTCCATTTATATGCAACTCATCCTTTGAAATAGTTCATAGCTACAAGTGGAATGAATTGTAATCATTGTAGTTGGTGGTTCTCTTAACTAACCAGTCACCTTAACTAACCAGTCACTTTCTACCAATGGTAAATATCTGCTTCACAACAGGCTGAGAGTGTTCCCAGGGTACCACACAGCTATCCGGCAGCACGAGGAGAAGATCCTCCTGAATGCTGATATCGTGCACAAATTTGAAAGAACCACCTCCATGTTAGACCTCATTGTGGTGAGTACAGCCATGACAAAATCTAATCTGTTTCTACTGTTGCTTGTTATTTTAGTCCCAAGATTTATTGAAATATTATAGCTACAGCTATACCTATGTTGAGTTTTGAGTGTAGTGCGCAAATATGAACTAAATCAAATCTGAACACTTACTAAATCTATTGTATGTATTTATACTCCATTGTATCTATCCTGACGCGGACTGTTTCAAATTACAAGATTGATATATTCTATTTCGATATAACATCCCTACCAATTCTTGAATTTCAGAAAGCGCGTAACAACGAAGAGATTGCTCTTATGAAAGGCTGCATCGTGATGTGTCGGTACAATAACCTCACGTACAAGTGTGACGATATCCTCTTTGATAAGTCGCCAAAGAGCACCTTCAGTTACAGGGGAGAAGACATCACCTACATACAGTACTTCAAAGATGTGAGTGACTGTAGTTACAGTACTTCAAAGGCGTGAGTGACAAGTTACACCCTGGCTATTTTCAGTTGGCATTAGTGAAATTGTAGTAGAATTAAATCCTATCGAACTGTATAAATGTTAATAACTAGCTTTGACCTCGAGGAAATTCCATGGAATTAGGAAAATTATCAAAGTAGCTAGCTACATTTCACTTTATCCCTTAAATATTATCATTATATCACCATTCAATATTATCATCACTCATCCTTTTACTTAAACTAAGTAATATTTTCAGCTCCACAGTTTACCTTCACTCCCACATCCAAAAAAGATTTAGAAGTTCGCTCACATAAATAAGACTTGCACATTTTCGAAATTCAAACCAATATATACATATATTTGATATCTTCACATTATATTAGCTAGAAACTATTAAGGCAAAAACTAACCCAAATTATATAATTTTTTGGATATTGAAAATAGAAAATATGAAAGTGTATAATAGAAAGTAGATATTACAAAAATGGAAAATTATCCTAAATGTCCTGCGAAAGAAAAACAATAGTACCATTTATGTTTACAAAAATAATTGAGTTTGCACATCATGCTTGTTTGTTAAGGGCAAATCGAGAATCTTTTTTTCTGAAATCGACCAACCACTTCAAAATATAAGAAAAAAAAATATATGATTCCAGTTATTTGTGAATAATTTCGAAGGGGTTGGTTTCCGAAAAATATCCCAAAACAGAGTGAGCAAACACATTCCGGCTGTAGAAAATACCTCCTTAAATCGAACATAATTATTGATTTCTTTAATATAGGCAGTTAATGAATTTCATTGACTTATTGAGGATATGAGAACTTAAGTGAATCTATTTAGTCCTCTTTTGTCCTAGGAGATTTATTATTAGAAAATCTTGTGTGATCTGGAGTGATTGGAAAATATAGCATTGAAATACACGTGATTGTCATTAATATAACATTGGTAAGGTTGTAGACAGGCAAATTTAAATACGCAAATTCAAATGACACTAGTCACATTAGTGAAAGATCGATGATTGGGTCTCGAAGCTTCTCTTTGATAGGCAGTTTGAAGAATCTTGCCTGCAGTTGCTCCACTCTATTCAGTTTGCCAACGCTAAGTTACCCCATGTCAAGTTAACTATATTGATGCATGTACCACGTTTTCAACAGAGCATATCGATCTAACCTGTTCACGTTTGTAAATCATTATTATAGCTTGCATGTCAACTCCCGTCTATCACCTACAAAAGTTTTCCATTTCCACAGAAACACAAAATAGAGATCAGAGATCCCAACCAACCTCTTGTCTTCAGTAGACCGAATAAGAGGCAACAACGCAGTGGAATCACTGAGATTTACCTCATACCTGAACTGCTCAGCATCACAGGCATCCCCGATGAAGTGAGGTAAGTTATGATTCATAGTTAGAGATGCATTTGTTTAGAATAAAGTCGTTTTGGCTGGTTTAAAAGATCAGTGAAGTTCGTTTGTGAGATTTCATCACTAATCAACTTAATTTAGACTGCAAATCACGTAAATATGTTATTTACCCACAGAATAGAAGTAGATTATCTCCCATTGTTACCGGACGAATTGCCCTAAATCTTCATAGGTAGCTAGTTGAAATTTAGGAAAGGTAAAAGTTCTCACCTGCAGCGCATAAAAACAAAACTAACTAAACCTACCGCTCTACCCAATGGGAAAATATTTTGTACCAAATAATTGTAATGCTTGTTGGGGAAGCTGAATTTAAAGACCCATATTAACCTGATCTTGTGCGTCCAACCTATCGTCTTGTCAATAATAATCGTCCAAACTGCTATGCTGTGTACGATAATCAATTTTCCACCATAAAGTACATTCCAAATTTAAAGATTCTTCATATCTAGAACTAGAACCTAACGAATATATAAGTCCCCCGCGTACCCATATTTAACCGATATTCCACTATCGCCGTTAGTATCTCTCCCTTATATTTTATCAGTGTGATATAAGCTAACAAGATATGTTATAAACTTATAATAGATTTGCCTATGTGCTATAAAACCAATGGTACACATTTTGTACAATACGCAACAAGCTAATGTCATAACCTTGGCCTTGGTGCTCATTTCGCTCGCTATTTACTAAATTGTTGATTTTCACATGTGTACCAATACGTTAGAGGGGTAGACATATATTTTTTTAAACCTTGGATGTGTTTATATTTCAGGAGTAATTTCAACTCTATGAAGGAGCTGGCAGAGTACACTAGGATGAATGTAGACAAACGCATCAGCTCTCTGAAGGCTTTCAACAGAGCCCTCAGTGAATCACCAAAGGTAATGCCTTAGTAGTGTTCAATTTGTTTTGTAAACTATATAAATCGAATGACTCTGAAGTTCATCTAGTGTTTTAAAATGTGGAATAAGTTATTAATTTGACTTGTTTTAGGTGCAAGAAGACCTCAGCTCCTGGGGTCTAAAGTTATCTGGAGACTTGCTGAAAGTCACTGGTAGAGTTCTTCCTGACGAAGACATTTACATGAGAGACAGATCTCGTGGTGCCGCGGCACTGAACCATGACCAAACCACTGCTGAATGGTCCAGAAACATGAGAGGTGGGGGTCTCTTCTTGTTCTATTGTCATACTGTTCTGTTACTAGATTTAAGTAATTGATGTTACTGTTTGTATTTTCCTCAGACAAGAGCATGTTCACCGTGATAGAACTCAAGAACTGGGTCTGCTTCTGTCATGAGCGCAATGAGAGAAGCCTTCAGGAGTTCTTAACATGCCTTACCAATGCCGGCAGGAGCTTCGGCATGAAGGTAAAAAAAGATTATTGTCTGAAATCTTCTAAACTTAATGTCTAACAAATAAAAAAGGTTCTCAACCAATACATACTGTTTATATTTTATATATCTGCTCCATTATTAAAATACTTCGATTTCGCACATTAGGTAGCGCCTCCGAAAGTGGTAATGGTGAAGAGTTACGTTGAGCTGGCAGGCCTTCTACCGCAGTACGTCGATGTGCAGATGGTTATGATCATCATGGACAGAGGCCTGGAGAGCAAATACGGTCTGATCAAGAAGACACTGGCCTGCACTTATGGGGTACTGAGCCAATGCGTTCGTGGCATCACCACCACTAAGAAGGGACTCATGTCTGTAGCATCCAAAATAGTGGTGCAAATGAACGCTAAACTGGGAGGAGAACCCTGGCGCATTAAGCAGTCTGCCAGAACAGCAATGGTGATTGGTTATGACGCATACCATGACTCTGTGACCAAAGGAAGCAGTTACGGTGCCGTGGTGTCCTCCATTGATGAGTTCTGCACCAGGTACTTCGGCCAGGTGAACGAGCACAAGAGTAGAGAGGAAATATCAGACCGCTTCTCTGCCTACATCCGCAGTGAGTAGTCTTCTTTTTAACGATTACTCGTCTAAATTAAGATGATTTTTGTATAACTTTCAATCAATTGCTAAAACTTAATTAACCGCCAAGTGCATCATGGATGTGTTCAATTATCCTAGGTAATGTGTTTTCGATAACATCAATTTCAATTTTGTTTATTCTCAGATTCTCTTGAAGTTTACCACTCGCACAATGACGGCAAATTCCCAGGCACCATCTTGGTATACAGGGACGGTGTTGGAGAGGGCCAAGAAGCGGTGGTGAAGCAACAGGAAATTCCTCAGATCAATAAAGTCTTGAAAGAACTCAGCCCCAATAAGAAGATTGCTTTAGTTTTCATTGTAGTCACCAAAAGGATAAACACTCGCATGTTTGGTGTACAAGGTACCAAGTACGTTAATCCTCGGCCTGCGACAGTACTTGACCACACGATCACCTTGCCTGAGAGGTACGACTTCTTCCTCATCTCACAGAATGTCACACAAGGAACTGTCTCACCCACATCCTATAATGTAATAGAAGACACAAGTTCTTTGGCTCCTGACCAAGTGCAAAGACTCACCTACAAGTTCACTCACTTGTACTTCAACTGGCAGGGTACAGTGAGAGTTCCTGCCCCTTGTCTGTACGCACACAAGCTTGCCTACATGACTGGCACTGGTACGCACACCGTGCCACACAGAGCCCTTAGGGACAAACTATGGTTCATCTAAGCAAAATATGCCAGTCTAGAAAAAGTGATATCTGCTAAGAACTGTACTAAGTTGATTTGTTTTTAGTACTCTCAAAGGAATTTTGTGTTTTTCCGTATTTAAATTTGTTAGATTTAATCATTTACATTGTTTTCGAAGGCTAAGTTGATGGCCTATAATTTCTGCTTTTATTTTTTTGTCAGTTGTCAAGAAAATGATTAGTGCTCTTCAAGCTCTAAATGTTGTTTGCAAAAAGGATTTAAGTATTTTATTATTATTACTCAGACTTAAGAGGTGTTAGTTATTTGGGTACTCGTTTCGTACCCACAATCCCCGGTGTGTGTCGTCGTTTAGTTTTATTTCTCGTCTAATGGTACAAGATTGTGATTACGATTAAAATATATATTTATTCTAATTTCTCATTACTCCTTCATGTAGATAGTGAGGAACAGTCTGATTTGAAGTGAAGAAATTACTCGAATAATGAAATCGTCATTGATTACTAGAGTTGTGATAATATGCATAAGTGGTAACTGGTGATATAAAGTAAAGTCCCATGTGAATATATATATTTTATTTTTTTGAAGAAAAAAAAGAAATGAGATAGCAATCACGCTCAAGAAAATAAATTTTTTATAAAAAACTTGTCTTAGACAAACTGAACAAATGCAGAAAAATTCGACTAAAGTAGAAACACTAAGAAGATGGAAAATCCCCGAAAAACATAATTGAAACAAACATGTTCTCTTTTATTAAAGAATTTATATTGAATCAACATTCCATTTCTATTGTATGAAGTTCAAGTATAGGGATGTGACATTGTGCATGTATGCTAACCGAGAAATATGCACTTCGTCAATTTTTAACATGTAAATGTATAATATATATATAATCTTCTGGACACCTGCAAATAAAACCATTTTAACTGTGGACCCAAGTAAATTTTATCAAATTTAAAAGTTTGTAGGTGGAATACTGAAACTACAAATGAATTAATAAATAATGACGGGTTGTGACAATATTCTTTTTGAAATATGCTTTAAGCTTGTTAAATATGCTTTTTATGCTCAAAATATACTTTTTATGCGTTCAGGTTAGCTTTATATGTTCTAATTTCTTTGAAATAAGGCTAATTGTATTTGAGAGTTTTCATTGATGGTATATAAGGAGGTAGGAAACAATGTCAAATTGAGACTGTTTATTCTGTATTAGGTAACCAAAATAATAAATAGTGAACAGTTTTAGACATTAACTTGCACAATAAAGAAAGCATTTATTACATATGATGATCATAGCTGTTTTTAAATTCTCGAAAATAATTCTACGTCTGTTATCTGCTATAATTTGTAGTCTTAACTCATTTCGAATTTTAAAAATCAGGTTCGTCTGGGAATAAAAAATATCGTACCGAAACGTCCTAGCTCCGTTTACAATGGGGACGTGTCATTAGTCCGACTGCTAGCTACATCTTTCTGTGTTATTTCTCTGTTTTATTTTTTGATTAAAATAAAAAATATTACATAAATATACATTATAGATACCTATACCAATTTAAATGATACAATATTTACCTTTATTTTTTTTATTTTGGTATATATATATTTAACTTTATTTCTGATATTAGTTAATTTGTATGATGCATTTCCTCATTCCATTTAATGGAGTTTGTTGTACTGCACACTTCATGATTTTTTAATGACCTGGCAGGGGGGTAGCACATCCCATCCGCGGATATAAATATATTTTGATGTTCAACCAGATATAAACTGCAAAAGTGTAGGACTAATGGAGGGTCACACCAATGAATAGTAACCGTTTACAATAGGTAAAGCGTAACACAAAATGGCAGCTCCTATTGTGTACTCCTTATTGAAATTATTATTATTAATTATCGCCTTACAGGTTCCAATGATTCAATAAGATAATTTCCTCACCTAGTCTTTTAAACTTAAAAATTCTTGAATCATATATTCAAACCATAAAAATTAGTTTGTGTTTCATTTGCAGTCACTTGGACTATTCGATTAACTAAAAGCATATTTTGAGAATATTCTTTATTTAAAAAAATATGCTTTATTGCTAAAAAGCATAAAGAATAATTCTTTAAGCCAAAAGAATATTGTCACAACCCTAATAATGACACTTGGTATTCATTATATACTAGTAGTAATTGATAAATAAATGAGTAGGTACAATTATTTTAGACTTGTAATACTCAAAAAATATCAACTTATAGCACTTATTTATGTATATAATTTATTTAAGTAATTAATAGGGTTGTGACATTGCATATTTTGCATATACTTTTCTAAAACGCACATGCTTATTAAATTTGCATATGCATTTATCAACTCCTAGGGCCTAGGAGATGAACACCAGATTACAATGTAGACGTCATTTTATATCAAAGAACTGGTTTGATAACAAGATGGCGAGTACCTACTGTGGTATAAATATATTGTGTACCTACTGTCTGGTATAACCGTATAAATATGTGTGTGTGTACCTACTGTCTGGTATAACCGTATAAATATGTGTGTGTGTACCTACTGTCTGGTATAACCGTATAAATATATGTGTGTGTACCTACTGTCTGGTATAACCGTATAAATATATGTGTGTGTACCTACTGTCTGGTATAACCGTATAAATATCTAGCTACTGTTTGGTATATATGTGTGTGTGTACCTATTGTCTGGTATATACGATATACATTGTTGTAAATGTCGTGTATTTATGATTTTTTTCTTTTTACCACTTTTCGCTTCATTATATAAGATTTTCTTGTAAAATGAAGTGACTCGGTTTTGTAGGAGAGGGTAGGCTAAATTCCGAGTTATCGAACGGTTCCATGTTATATTAAGGAAACTGTCTCCTGCAAATCTGAAAAAAAAATTGCATAAAATAATATCTTATAGTCTCCCGGATAACGTGTTAAAATATTAGAGCTAAAAACAATCTAGAAGTGCTTCAATACAGATGGACAATATATTGTAAATTATACCTGCCAGGTCTGTCAGCACGGATATTGACGGTTAATTTGGATCTCATATGAAATAATTTGTTGACTAGATGCATCAAAAAGAGGACGCAACACCCAAATAAGAGCCTCGACGCTAATTTATGGAACCAAAATTATTTCAGTTGGACAATTTTCCCCAAAAAATTTCAGTAAATTGGCTCTCCTGAAAAGTACCTTTTTCGACTTCAAAACGCATCAACTCCTACAGTTTTTGATCTAGAGACATAGGATTTGTTTCATTTTCTTCATAAATGAATTGCGCACAAAATTACAAACGTTTTTTTCTCTTCGAATTCCTCTATGTGTGAGGAGGTATAATGAGATAGCCTTTATGAAAGAAAATCAATGTTTTTGAAAAATAATTAAAAAAAAACTCTTTTACAATTAATCTTAGACGAAATTGAAAAAATAACTCTGTAACTTTGTAGAAAACTAAATTCTGAAAAAGATACAACCAGCATTATGAACTTAGCTTGAGAATTGTATGAGTTGATGCTATTTGAAAATACCCCCTGAATTTTTTTTTTTTTTTGATGGTGGGGGTGAAAAGGGCAAAGACAAAAAAATCCTAAATAAAAAATACTCCATTTGAGTAGTTGCATTAACCCTGAAAATTTCAAATTTGTACTTTAGTTAATAAACTGTTTCTATTAAATCAAAGAAAACATTAGTTGGAGAAAACAATGGTTAATTTAATCGGTATCCATAACAAATGCAAGTATCATGGATACCAATTAAAATAACAAGTTAAAATGTTAAATAATATAATTTTTCTTTATATGATCGAAAATGTGGTTACTTGGAACTCACCCTTCTCCAGCCAGCTACCTTTTAGATTTAAAAAAATGAAAACTTAGTTACGAGTGATAATTCTTTACAATTTAAACTATTATACGTGACATGTTTTGGAATATACTAATATTATATGGTATCATAATGTACTTATACGAGATTTTAAATTCAAAATATAGTTTAATTTTTACCATGAAGTAATTGAACCTTTTTTTAAATAATTCAAAAGCCTAAATATTAGATTTTTGAAAAATATAACGAAGAGATAAAAGGAGAATGGTTCTTTTCACCGCCATAGTAACTTATCTAAATTGACATTCAATCACTAATTAGGTATGTAGCAATAATTCATTGTTATCTACGGTGATGCCAACCATTATTTCAAAACAAAAAAGGAATTTGAATGAAGCCCAAATGATGAAACAGTTAAAACAAAAAATAGAATGAAGTGTTAAAATCAATTAAATTATTCTGTGGGGTACAATTAAAATCAATAGGTGTCACAAACAGAATCGAATACAATGAGCTATTTTTTCTCTACATCAATCCACGCCATTAAAATCTGTGAGAAATATTCCGTTATATATACAATAATTCAAATCTAAGTGAACAAGTCTATATCGTGAAATAGATAATCATTTTCAACCACCAGAATTCTTATCTATATGCCTATCATGCAATGTATTGGAACAAATATAATTTGACATTGAATATATAATGCGTTATTATTTTTTATTATAGTGTTGCATATGAGCATACAGCATAGTGATTAATTAATGCAAATACTCGGGTTTGGTAAATATTTTGTATTTTGTGTACACCAGAGGGCGCTTTGTGACAATTTATAAATTACTATTTCAATGATTACTAGGATTTAAAATCCCTCTTCTTTAACTAAAATGGTTAAAATAGAATATTTATAAACCATTTATCATTTAATCATTAGCATCTACAATGGAAAGAATGTAATATTTATATTTGATATAGAAGTTGATATTGTTAAATTCATTACGCGCATGCGCAGTAGTGTGTCCTCCTTCGACAAGAGAACACAGCATTTTGGTGATATTAAAATGGATATTTGTGTGCCTTTATATTAATATTTTCTTAGTGAATGATAGAATATGGAAATAGTAAGTATTGTTTGTGCAACTTTAAACTTAGTTTCACCTTTTTTCTCTTTGTAATTTTGATTAGCAATCAAACATGGAATTGACTCTCAATTACGGTTCCAAATTACGCTGGTACTATCATCAAAGGATAATTCTTCCCATTGTCTATCGAATTAATCAGAATTTAATTTTATTATCTCTAATTAAGTGTATTCTAATTTATATCTTATATCATTTAATATATGTTGAATACAATAGCTGTCATAGGTAAATTTTATTAGAATTCATTTAAATATATGTAATGTTGAAGAAAAATTTCCCTCTTTGGTAAGGTACTATCGCCTATCGGTAGGTAGATAATTGTATCAAAGTATGTATTATTCATTGTTTTGTAGATTGTACCTAATATGTTTATTTGTTGTTTAGGTAGCTACTAGCCTATACCTAATATGACAACTTGCAAAACTGTAATTGTTTCAATTATTTTCTAAGCTTATTTATTGTTAATTAGGTAGGTACCTAACTTACTCTTAGCTTGAGGTCAAGCTTCTTTTTAATTGAAAATATTTCAAGTTTTTGAAATCCAGGTTTTATTTGATGGTTAATTTGGCTGTCATGTCTGCTGACTTTTCATCTCACTAAAATAAATATCCTTGCAATGTTTGAGGACTTTTTGCTATGTATTCATTAATCCCAAAACCCTGTGGCTGTATGTATCCTATACTTAATATACTAATAATAATACTACTGTTGATTCAATGATTTTCATTTTGGGAGGGGAAATGGGAAAAATGTTGGAGGATTAGCAAAATTTATGAGAAATGTTGTTACCTACCTACCTTGATGTTTGTCTGATTTTTGAAAAGTTGGAGGAGCTCAGTGCATCAAATACAGACTGGCTTGCAATCTGTTTTAATTAATAGTCCAACTTACTCCATTTAATCTTTAGCAATTTTATTAAAAAAATCATATTTCCTGAGTAACTTATTTCCAAATTCCAAAAATGCCTAGAATGGTAAAAATTAATTCTCTCCAATAGATGAAAAAAAATCATTATCAAAAAAATCAATTATACTTTCTTATGCTCAAACAAAATAATTGAAACTATTAATTCAATTAAAAATTTGGAATAGCAAAAATAATTGAAAATATCTTAGATTATAGAATTTTTTTTTAAATATATTTAGCTTAAGTAGGTATTATGCTTTCTATTAATTTAATTAAGATTTCTATATTTGCCAGTCTGCCAAATATGGGATACAATGACTTTTTAAACATTTTCAGTGCAGACTATTCTGAACTCCTATTATATAACTAACATCTCTAATCAAAGGAATGTTAAATTAGAGTATTTCAAAGTTAAATTAGAGTATTTCTGTGCTAACACTAACCAGTTTCTTACTGTTTCTACAGTCAGGCATGTTTGATATTTGTCACCAGCCAGTCTGCAGAATTTGGGAGATATTTGGGATATTCTCTCCGAACAATTTTGAATTAATTCCTATATTTACATTAATTTTGCTACAAACACTTCTGAATTAATCCCTATATTTACATTAATTTTGCTACGAACAAAATAAGAGATCTCTACGAACACTTTACCAGTTTCTGCAAACTGGGTCACCAGTTAAATATTACTAAGGAAAAAGAAAACAATTTCTAGTCATTCAATAGTCAAGTGTTTTTTAACTTTCATTTTTTCTCTGTCTTCTGGTGTGAAATTCCATATTTCAGAACTTTGCAATTAATTGAGTCAAATCATCAAAATGTCTAATTAAATTTGTTTATTTAATTTAATCATGAATCATTGAATGTTGATTTACAATAAAGTTTTCTCACTTCTTAAAGATCATTTAATTTTGGTTTTTAACTGTATAGTAAAACTGTTTACCATAAGTGGTTTTATGATTGTAACATCATAAAAATAATTAGCCATTAAAATTGAAATGAAAGCTCCATAACGACCGAGCATTTATTGGTGATGTTACGGATATATTGAAATAATTATTAGCAATTGATCAACTGTTAATAACGTCACGTAATTCTTGTGTTACTATTTTAACAAGATAACAACTTTATTGCAGAGAGATGAAGAGTAAATGGTATTTTACTGAGGAGTGATTCTGGACTAGAAACTGATATTTTGTTTTCCAAGAAAATTTATATTTTTGCCAGTCTACAGAAAATGATATATGGGAAATATTTCAGATATTACTTCCTAACACTTAGAAATTAATTCCCATGTTTGCATTATATCTGAAATTCTCTGAAAAACAAAATTGAGAAAACTTAACATATCCTATCTTTCAGTATTTTGCCTTCAGTTCTCAATAAACTATTTAAATATAATAATTTTTTATATTTTTTATTGAAAAGAAAATCATTGCAAATTTTATAACAAACAATAATAAATATATATGTTTTCAAGCCCTTTGGCCATATATAAGTTCAAAGAACTTCACGGGCAAGTCAAGTTAACAGTACTAAGTAATTAAGAGCAAGCCATCACAAATTATTATATCATTGATTGAGAGAAATACAAACTGATCAATTTATAGTAGCTATATAGGAAAAGCAAATATTTTTTGTAATCCTTCTTAAAATTATAGATTTCTGTGCACACATGACTATAAAATTGTCTCAAATTCTACAGACTGACATATATTGAGTATAGAACATTGATGTATGTGTTTGAAATAATATGATTGTTTTTATTTTACTAACCACTGTTTGTTTCTTTTCAGAGTGTTTAGCATCTAACACTACTCACCTGTAATAATTTACCTGTGCAGCTAGATTTACTAGGTATGTGTCTTTGATATTCCTAAGTTATATTGAAGGGTAATTTTACTCACTTACTTACTATATCACAGGGTGTTCAATAATTTTTATTTCAATACAAATATATCAAAATGTACATTTCTTTGATTGGAAGCTTTAAACCTTGCTATTCTTCTGTATTCTGAAAAAGTGATATAATCTTATGATAATTCTGTTGTATTATGTAAAATGTCAAATTTAGAAATAGATATGCATAATGAAAAGTATATAATAAATATTGAACTCCCTGTATTTTGCATACCCTAATTACCTTCACTAATGAGTTATTAATACATTAACATTCTCTCTGTGGTTTAAATAAATCAAGATAACTAACTTGTCTGTTCTATATATCCTGCATCTCTGAAAGTGTTAATCACTGCTGGGTTTGTTCACTAAATATTTAATAACAAAATTCAGAGATATTAACTATTTACTAAGAGTCGTAATGTAGCAAAGTTTGCAATTGCATACTAATTATATTTGTTCATAACTTATATAGGAAATAAGTACATATAGTATACATGTAGATTTGTCTTATTTATTTGACAATATATTTTGAAACACAAGAGTATTAATATTTAGGTCTTCCTTAGTAAACAATGAGGTTTAGTGTAGATATAGCTATTGCATTATCTAATACTGCAGTCAGTTCAGATTCATTGAACGCTTCCACCTTTTTGATTATGTAAGCAAAAATATATAATAATTATTAGTTACATTTTAATAAAAAAAATTCTTACATGATCTAAAATGTGGAACCGTCTGATAAGTCTGCACTTGCCCTATACAAACATTGGTTTATTCTTCATTTGGTACATCCCCTCTAACTCTATTCCAAACATTTCATTTTAGCGTCAAAAGACACATCACCTCCACTGGTTTGGCTGATTTTTTCCATTCATTTGTCTTGCTTACCAAATTATCTACAGCTACCTACTAGCTCTACGTGTCAAGGGATCTGATGCTTCCAGAATTACATTTCCGCACTGAACGTAACATGCACGAACTCTGATTTTAATTTTTTCTGCTTGTCTTTTTATAAAAACTAGTTTATTTTCACTCACCTAAACTGTCTAGTAACTGTATATCTCAGAAGCCTAACAATTGCAAGATATTTATCTCATAAGTTCTGTTAAGTGAAACATTGAATGCAATTACTCCAATTCTAACTCATCATTCTCCTTAGATTATCTGCTTTGCTCTGAAAATGTTATCAAAAGCTGTACACTTTGAAGTGTTTCTATTTTCTATAAAAAAACTAACATTGAAGAAAATATAACCTTTTTCTTTTTGTAATTAAGCATGTTGTTAATTAAATGTTTAAAATATGCATGTATCTTTAGTTAATTTTTATTGCTAGTTATATTTCACTCTCACTCCTAAATGTACATTAGTGCATGTTGTTATATCTTCAAAAGAAGTAACTAGTTAACTCCATACTTGTTCACCTTTACCTACAGCTTTATTTAATTGTTACTCACCCTTAATTTTCATTTATTTCATTTAACATGCTTTGTTTCAATGATTTATTTTATTATTCAATTAGCTATCAGAATATCACTTAGTAGTTTTACACAATAACCTATTCACATTGATGTTAAAAAATTAATAGATGTTTTTTATTTTGTGATTAAAATGAAAGTTGTCAAAGCATCTCTTCTTCCACTGTTTGATAATGTTGCACTCTTTTACAATATGTTTTTAATTACACATGTATGTGATATGCCTTCACAGTATAAATTATTGCTCCTTATTTTTAAATCTCTTCACTAATTCTACAGTAAATAGATATGCTTTGACAGCTCTACCTCACCATTTTTTTTTTGCTTTCCATTTTAGTTTTGCTAATTTTTGTTTCCTCAATTATCGTTTGCAGGTTGTGTTTTTGGTTTTGCTCTCTCGTTGCTTGGGTGGTAAGTTTGCCCTCCTTAACACAACACTCGTGAACAGACTTGAGAGTGGCTTAACTGTGTGTGTCTCACGTTGTGCATGTTAGAGTAGAAGCTCTTTGAGCATTATGGCCACATCACTAGACACATCCACTCACACCAATCAGTCATCAGATCCTGTGAGATTAGATAATTTGGTTAGCAACATGATGGACAGTCCATCCAGTGCCTCCTCCCTCACTTTTCCCTCTCCAAACTCCTTTAAACCTGAAGGTCTTTTAACTCCTTCCTCCCAAGGGACTCTTGAGGACCCTGAGGAATCTGACAAAGTACTTGGGGTCGCTATTCTCGCTCAACTGCAAGAGTTGGATGCGGCAATAAAACACCAGGAGCTCAATAAAGTGGATGGACGTAAGACACGCTGGATAGAGCACAGGAAATTGCACGGGACAAGCATCAAATCTGAACCAGGTTCACCTGTGACTTCCCCAAAGAAGAAGAGATGCAGTGTTGGTTCAGCCACTAAGCACAAGAAAGAGAATATCGGCGGTCAAAAAACTCCTGTCAAACGTCTCTCGCCGCTGAAAACTCCAGTTAAAGTAAAAGTATCCTCTTCTCTCGTTAATGAGAACAACAACTCGCCGGTTTTTCCCAAGCTCTCGACCAACCCCGTGAAGATGAAAATTGAGGTTTCAGAACCAATGGTGGGTTCTGTTGAACCTTCAAATGTCCTGGAAACAATGAAGCAGCATTTTATAAATGACACCACTCAAAATGAACACATCAATGGAGCCAAACTGACCAATGGATATTCAGAAGAGCCTAAGGACTCTGCTAATGATGACAAGAAGAAAAAGACATCTTTTGAAACGGAAACACGCAAGAAAAAGCCTCTCCCTTTAAAAAAAGATGTAAAGCGACTCACAAATGCTACAGACAAGACCAAAATAAAAGTTGATAAGTTGGTTGCTACCCAGGCTGTGAACCCTAATAAAAATATAACAAAGGATATGAATATTAGTAACTTCTTTGTGAAGCAGAAAATTAAAGGGTTGCGTGAAGTTAGAAAGCCGGATGATGAAACAAGTAATGCATTGTCCCCAGCAGTTCCTTCCCAACAGCCTAGGAAATGTCTCCTGATAGCAGCTGCAGCAAAGATGATAACTTCTTCTCTTGATAAAAAAAGTGAAAGAAAAAATGGTAGAGGTAAACCAACAGTAATGAGATTAGAAGAGAAAATGGATAAGCTAAAGAAAGTTAAGAAGATGAGCAATGGTGCAGAGGTAGTTGTGACATCTGCTATTGCCCCCGTCATTGTGCCTAAACCAAATGGTACTGCTGTTGATTCTTCTGACGTTTCAGACACCGAAATCATCATTAAGAAAGCACGTGGAAGACCAAGCAAACGCAAGCTCAATGGAGACTCCAATTCCAGTCCTAATAAATGTAAGAAGACTTCCACTGTAGTGGCAGAGGTTCACAACACAATGAATGGTGAGCCGCAATCCTCCATACCAGTACAATGTGCAACCAAAAAGAAGAGGGCTACTTCTCCTAGCAAGGGATCCAACTCAGAAAGTACCAATCCTACAAATAATGAGTCACCATCTGTTGTTGCTCAAAATTCAATCAACAAAAACAAGAAAAAAGGAACGAGTTCTTTCAATAAAGGGTCTATTCTCTCACCACTTCACAGAATACAAAAGCAATTTGAAATGGACAATCAAAAAAGCTCAGAGACTGTTAGTCCTACTCCAACCTCCCCCAGTAAACCCATAAGCCAAGCTTCCCCTCCTTCCTCCAAAACTGTGAACCACACTGTAGTTTCTAAGACTCTACCACTATTTGTTCGTTCAGTTTCCAATATCAACGAAAATCAATCAAATAACTCAGATAATTCGCCAAGTGAGTCTAAACTTCCCTCTTGTAGCTCCTCCCCGTCCATTAAGCCAAGTTCTCCCATCAAAAGAAATAAAAACAGTCAAACAAATGAGTCCTTCACTGAAAACAATCAATCCAATCCTGTTAATGAATCTACTAATTCTTCACTCCATCTGCATCTTGACTCTGATGTATCAATCATTGCTGATGATTCAAAGAAAACTGTAGATTCTTCTCAGCATGGAAATGGTGAAGTGAATAGAACCAAATCGCCCACTGGTTCAGATTGTGATAATAACAACAGTACTGAATCAACCAGCAAAAGCAAAGAGAAGAGTGTGGTGTCAACAGACAGTAGTGCCAAGGCCAAGCGCAATAAGTGCCCTAAGTACCTGTCTAATCTTTTCAAAGATGAGGGAATACAGAACATGCTGAAGAGCATTGAAACCGACAGCCCTGCTATTGTAGCAGATGGCTCCACCAATGGAGATAATGGAGCAGTGAAGCTACGTCCAAAGAGGGGAGCTTCATCCCCTGAACCTGACATTTTAGAAGTAGTTTACAGCTCCAACAAGAGGAAGAGAAAAGTCAATGAAGTTGACAGTCTTTTCACTGATGAGGGAACTTTGAACCTACTTACCAGTCTCAATAACTCATCAAGAAGGAGTCTATCAGCTCTCCCTGATGGCACCTCTCCTGCAAATGCCATCTCTGTTGCAGACACCAGTTTGCCAGTGAGGGCCAAGAGAGGTCGACCACTCAAAGTGAGAGCTAACTTCAACAAAGTGAAAGCTAACTTCACCCCAGTGTGTATATCTCAGATGAATGAAGTAACTGTGAAGAAAGAATGTATAGGAGTGTCTTCTAAAGCTGCTGATGCTCCCAAACCTCTGGGTAATCAGCAGACTCCTGCACAAGAGAAGAAGCAAGTGCCTGAAAAGAAGCAGTTAGCTGCTCCAGAGAAAAGGCCTGTTGCTGAGAAGAAGACCTTCACTGAAGGACGTGTGAATGGCAAGGAGCTTATCCCTTCCTCTCCTGTGCGCATGAGACGGGTGGACCTACCGACTAGCCCCACTGCTGCAAGTGAGTAATCTAAATCTTTTACCATATTGCAACATTTTCTATTTTTTAAAACTAGTTATGATTTGCTATAAATCATAAATCAATAAATTCAAATCATTAAAATATTTCTGATCAGTATGCCCAAAAAGGTTATGTTTCTTCCATCAAAAATGTAGAGAAAATATTGCATATAGCGCATACTGTTTTTGAGATATTCTCTCTACTGCATAAGTTTCTCTAGATACGGTCCTGCTAGCATAATGTTTTTAAGGATAACTCAACTCTTCACTGATTGGTCAGCAAAGAGAAGCCAACAGGGACGGAGCACTGAACTGTTAGTGCTCCGCCCACTGTTGACTCCTCCTCCTTTCATACAATTATGAGCAGACTTATTACATTTCAAATAATAAGAACTTTGAAACTCTCAACATTAGATGACTGTAATGTAGTTTGTTGCTTCCACTAGTTTGTTAAACTACACATTTCATGTTTTTTAATGACCTGGCATTGAGGGGCCCTGAAAATCTTATTGGTTAATCTCCATAGCCAATCAATTAGATGGTAACCTTTAAAAGGTTATCATAAAAAACCTATCCACAACGGAACTATATTGTTAGAACTCTATTCTTATTGGTAGTAAGTTAGTAACCTTAGTGGTGCCAACTGTTTCTGATCAACCTATTGGAGTAAAAGAGGCAAGAAAATCAGTTACCAAATATTATCAAAAATTTATTCTGGAAATGATGTCACACAATTTCAGTTTTCCAAAAAATGAAAATCTTTGATATTGTTGACTATCATCGTTAAATATTATTTATTGTCAATTATTCAGTTTAAACTATAATATTTCAGATAAAATGACTTATGTCTGATTTAAAAGTTATACATTGACAATGTGAAAGATAGTACAAATACAAATTATCGGTATGTTCCACATCATCGTTCATATAAGGAAAAACTAGCTATATAATTATATTTATTTCTCTTATGAGTGAAGATGTGAACTAACCGATAATTCATAGCTTATCCCACCTAAAAATGTTCTCAAGTGACCAAGCTACTACTGGATGCTTTCTTCAGGTCTGAAGTCCCTTGTACGCAGTTTAGAGGAGACTAACAACAGTGGGGCAGCTGTGCCCACTTCCAGTGTTGCCTTTGACATTCACTCCAGACCAGGCACATCAGGCAGTGACATCCTGCCCCCCACCAGGAGACTCAAAGGTAAGCACCCCCTCCTCCACTGGTGGAAATTGCTAGTTATTGGACTGGTACACATTATAGTAATAGAAGAGTGAAATGTATAATATAACTAGTTATTGAGCAGTTCCATATTAACTATTGTGAGAAAGAAATGTAGAATTAACCTAGTTAGTTTACTTCATAACTATCATACAGTTAATACCTGCATTTATTATGGATAGCCATGAATTATAATAAAGTTGGAAAATATTTTTTTCTTGAATGTTCAAAAATAGGAAACCGTTCAATAACTGGGCAGTTACTCAAGAAAATTCATAGCTATTGAATTCAAATTTTCTATTTTTGCCTTTCTAAATGTGTTATAATCTTCTGTTCTATATATTCAAGGAGCTCCATCTTGTTCAGCTAATAAACTCATAGAAATTTCCCTTGCTTTTAAGTTTTTTTTTTTCACAAGCTGAGTACCTGGAATCTGTACTTTAACAGTTTTGATGAAAATAAATACATAAAAATGATAAAATTTCCATCAAAATAGTTAGTTTGGTAGGTAGTTGATAGTTTAGCTTATTTGCACATTGCTATACAGTATAGATAATCTAATTGCCATGCTTGTTTCAGGCCTCATGGACAGCACAGGCAACACAGGCCTGAGCTCTGCACCTAGCAGTGGTCTGAGTTCTTTCTCAGGTCTGAGGCAGAGTCAACGTCAGAGTGTGAGACAGAGTGCAGAGTATGGGGGCATTGGCCAGTCCAACCAGTACAGGTGAGGGACATGAGGTACCTTAGGCTGGCCATACACTACCATATCCACCTAACAAGTATGCGTAAATAAGTACGACTAGCAGGTGCACCTGTTACCTGAGGAGCACACTCACTCTTCATGCGTACCTGTCAATTTTGTCAGTTCGCAATTGATTCTCGCTATTATGAGTTGTATTCTCTCTCCTTATTATCTGTAGTGTTTGTGAAATTTAAAAACAGAAAGAAGAAACCCAAACAATGATGTCAGGAATGGATGTAAAGGATAAATAGATTTACCCATATTAAGCTTCTTAATGAATTGAGACAATGAACCATCTGATTAAAACAAAACGGTTTTCTTCACATGAATGAATCTGTGTACAAAGAGAAGACATAAATGCCGAACAAAACATAACCCACAGATTTGTTATTTCACGCTCCAGTTTGTAGTTTGTACATATGTAAGCGATGCCTAAATTCAAATTGGCCGTAGGAAACCAGTACGTGTCATGGAGACTTTGGACTGTCATAGTATCTTCTACCTTCTATCATTAGTCTTTTGCTATGTAGCTAACTGAACTGCGTAACTAACTATTAGCTCGGAATCAAATTCAAATTAGGTTCAGTTAAGGGGACCGACCCAGCTTTTGAAAAACTTTTTTATTATTGAAGCTACGGTTGTGAAACTTTGTACTCAAATATAAGATTGAATTCTACTGGGGGTGATGTTCTAGAATTTTTCAATTTGACGAATTTCGAACGAGTTTCAATTATTTTGAACCAATTTTGAAAAAAGCCTATTTCTTTCAAAGTGTTGAAGTTAGGGTACAGCGGTTTTTTGCATTCGATGCTTCTGTAAATGGTCTCCAAAATGGCGCAACAGATTTATAATTTTTTTTTTTTTTCCGAAATTTTTCGAAATGAAATTTTTTTTCACGTATTGCAAAAAAAAAAATTTTTTTTTTAAATGAAGTTCACAATCAAAAATCTATTCCGACATTTTGGAGACCATTTACAGAAGCATCGAATGCAAAAAACCGCTGAGCCGTAACTTCAAAACTGTTTGAGATTTTGAAAAAATTGAAACGGAAAGTTGCAACATTTGCAACTGTTCAGGAGAGCAATAATGAGAAAAAATAATATTTTTTTGTGTTTGGCACAAAATCCCCCCGGGCTCTCAAGTCCCGGTATTACGCCCTCAAGGGTGCGGGTATCATCAGGTGCCACCTGACTCACTGTCCTTACCCACATCTCCCTGCAATTGACCCCTATTCTAACCTCTCCCCCGCTGTCTTGGGGGTATGTAGCGTTATAAAATTTTACACACACCTACCTTAGTGTTATAGGAATACATTAAGAAAAAAAAAAATTTGGGTTAAAAAGTACAAAATCTCTGGGTCGGTCCCCTTAAGGAAAATCTAACCCTCCCTCCTCACAGGGATATCATCCTGAGGAGAATGAACAAGTTTGTCCACATCGTGATGGCCCCTCAGACCACCAAGATAAAGAATTCTCTCAACACCAGGGTGAGTGTTTGTAGACACACTATGGGGTAAGTTACGAATTTTTGTCCTCTTCCACATCTTCGGTCATGGCTATAAGATTAAACTATATAATAACAGTTTTATTATCATTATATCTGTTTTTCTTTATGACCGAAGATGTGCAATTGACCAATAATTCATAAGTTACCCTAGTACTGCAATGCTATTTTAGTAATGATTTAAAACTAGAAAGTCATTCTTAAACTTCATTTTTGGAGAATTTCAAAAATTCAAATTTTTTCAAACAATTAATTTAATAATATCCTGGTTTGATAATACATTTCATGTTGAACATATTGTTGTTCTATTTCCTTACAAACTTGATACAAAATTAATTAGTGATAATAACAAATTAATAAATTCACTGTTATTGAATGTAAATGAAAACTCGGGAGTAAATTCCGCAGACTTTTGTCATGTTTCTGTATTTGCTCAATAAAGTAGGCATCACTTTTGTTCATTTATTTCAAATTATTTGTACTAAATATCTTTAATATCTGTCATATCTAAATTGAATGGTAATATAATACCCATGCATGCTATGTCATAGTTAAATGAATAAACTAATTAATTTTTAATACATGAATATTATTTTGTGATTAACAGCTACAGGGTAAAGTAAAATTACCAAATGTTAATTTAGTACCGAATATAAATTTAAATAGTTTACTATTAGGGAATCCATGAAAATATGAACATTAAATATTATTCATTGTGGAGAAAATATCATGACTCCTTATTTTAATTGGTTGAAAATTGTAGGTGCACTCCACAATGAATAGCCATATGTTAATGTGATATTTTGTGATGTGACAGTAGTGGTGTATGGGGTACATTACTAATTATTGGTCTGTTTCACATCTGTGTAGATAGCATGGATATCAACTAAAATAATAATTAAATCATTTATTCTTATGTGAACAAAGATGTGAAACTGACCTGGATCAGTGGATACCAATTAATATAATAAATATATATTATATAATTTTTTCTTATGTGAAACAGACTGCTATACCATACCTCTATGTAGCTGCTACTTTTCTATGTAGCTACTATATAACTCGTATGTAGCTACTGCTACTCTATGTACACTCTATATCCCTACAAAGAACTGTCTCTCGATTCGATGGAACAGTCCATCGATTCGATATTCCAGGCAATCGAAAAGAAATTGAATCGATATACGTTGTTTATAGGGATAGTATATACCATAACTCTCTATAGCTATTTATAGTGTCCTTACCTCCTTCAGGTGCTGAGAGAGCTGTGTGACGCCCTCCACACCCTCAAGTCAGACCCCTCAGTACGTCTGGTGCTGCTCACCTCTAACGGCAGCTCCTTCTGCCAAGGGGTGGACATAACCTCTCTACACCACAGCAATGCGGAGGTGAAAGCCAGCCATGCCTTAAACCTAACCAAGGCTATCAAGTGAGTCAGGGTTAAGGAGTAGGGGGGCACTGAGTCAGGCTAGTGGGGCACTGAGTCAGGCTAGTGGGGTACTGAGTCAGGCTAGTGGGGTACTGAGTCAGGCTAGTGGGGTACTGAGTCAGGCTAGTGGGGTACTGAGTCAGGCTAGTGGGGTACTGAGTCAGGCTAGTGGGGTACTGAGTCAGGCTAGTGGGGTACTGAGTCAGGCTAGTGGGGCACTGAGTCATGCTAGTGGGGCACTGAGTCATGCTAGTGGGGCACTGAGTCAGGCTAGTGGGGCACTGAGTCAGGCTAGTGGGGCACTGAGTCAGGCTAGTGGGGCACTGAGTCAGGCTAGTGGGGCACTGAGTCAGGCTAGTGGGGCACTGAGTCAGGCTAGTGGGGCACTGAGTCAGGCTAGTGGGGCACTGAGTCAGGCTGGTGGGGCACTGAGTCAGGCTGGTGGGGCACTGAGTCTGGCTGGTGGGGCACTGAGTCAGGCTGGTGGGGCACTGAGTCAGGCTGGTGTGACTATTGTTTTGATTCATGGTGCTGGGACAATTCGTTGCTGCATTCTCCATTTCTCCATATTTCATATTACCAATTACATATTTGATTTAAGCCAGGAAATTCACCATATTTTCTATTTTCTTCCACATCTTCTAAAAAATAAATGATGTAGCTAATATGTACAAAACTTGGTATCTACAATACAAAAGATTTTGCTGGTGAATTTGCAATTTTCCATTTTTTAAAATAAATTTTTCCACATTTTGAAATAAATTATTTCACATTTGATATAAATTCATAAAAACAATTAAATTAATAAAATAATATCAAAATTTGGTATCAACAATACAAGTTATTTATACTAACTTAAAAACCTCAGATCAAACCAAATAAAAAATCTACAGATGAAATTTGAAGCTTGGTAAACAAAATTTGTTAAATAAATATATATAAAAAATATATTCAACAAAACAATCAGTTGAATATTGTAAAGATTGTTATCAGTGCAATGGCAAATAGTATCGGAGAGTTTGCTTTTTAATAGGGATGGGACGATACCAAGATTTTTGCCGATGCTGATACTTTACAAAATCAATCGATACCGATACTTGCTGATTCTGATACTTGCAGAAGTTATATTTATAAAAACCCATTGGTACTTAATGAGTTATTAAGTATCAATTATTTTTGTAAGTTTAATATTGTTCTGACTCATAAAACTAACACAGTAATGCTCTATCAATGTAGTATAGCATGAAGTGATTTACATATTTCACATTAATTGAAATGCATTGGTATTAGATAGATAACTTTTCTGATAACTTTTCTTGTGATACTTGTGCATAAATGGTCAACAGTAGCCGAATAATTCTTATCTTAAATTTATAGTCAGACTCAAAAACCTATTGGTAGATTATGTATATACTTAAAAAAATTTATTAATAATTTCATGCATGTCATAATAAATAAATAAAATTTACACTTAAAACTCTAGTAGGTAGTTGGTCAATTATTAGATTGGTACTTATAATGAATTTTTAAATTATTTATTTCATTTGTGGTTATAGAATAATAGAAATTTAATAATAAAAAAGAAAATTTACAAAATGAATAAAATTTAAATAATAATAAAAGTATCTGGTAAGTATTGGCCGATACCATTGCCGATACTCCACAAAAATGCCGATACCGATACTCCGTCCCATCCCTACTTTTTAATATATTTTCTAACATATTACTTACAAGTTACAACTAGCTATATAGAGCAGAAAATTCGCTTAGACACATCTATTTGCAATGGAATTATATTTCTTTTAGTTGTTATGATCTGAGAAGACTGCTTTTTGTCAAGTTTTTACTCTCCTTATTTTTACCTTTTCTACTTCCCAACTCTATGGTATGAATCTTTCTAAATAAATGGAGAATTTCGGTGTGATGTAGATATTAGAAATTTAGAATCTACACTTTTTTCAATTAGGATGAGTTCTGAATAGTCGGTCAGTTTCACATCTTTGCTCATATAAGAAAGAATGATCTAATAATTAAAATAAATATATTATTATATTGTGTTTTCTCATACGACCGAAGATGTGAAACTGACATCTATTTTGAACTTATCTAAATTATTATTATTGTGACTAACAGTTGTATTTTTTTACAGGGACTTCCTGAGAATGTTGGTGCAGTTCCCCAAGCCCATCATAGCTGGTGTGAATGGTAGCGCCATGGGTCTGGGTGTGACCATGCTGCCCCTCTTTGACATGGTCTTTGCCTCTGACGCAGCAGAGTTCTACCTACCTTACTTCAAACTGGGACAAGTACCTGAGGGAGGTGCTACTTACACCTTTCCCAACCTGCTGGGGAAACTTCAGGTGAGAATAGTGTGTGGGTGCAAGTGAAGTAGCTAATGTTTGTAGTTCTACTTAGGTCCAGTGCACACATCAAACATATTGTCTCTTTGATTTAAACAATTTGAAGAGATACAATAGCTATGTTGGAGAAAGTAGTCATCAAACATTAGAATCGAAAGCTAACTTTATCAAGGTGATAATTTTCAAGTCATCTAACATGCAATCAGATGTTTTAGTTAAAACCTCTTGATTAATATTTCAATACAACACCCCAATTACTAGCTATAACTACTTATCACAACAAATGTTTGTGTATCAGATTGAGATGTGTGGGTGTGTGTGCACGAGTACTCTGAATTTAGTAACTTGATGATACTGTTTGTGTGTGATAGCTGTTATTAGACTGTTTGGTGGTGTGTTTGGGTCATTGGGAGATCGCCTCGTTGCTATTTCTATCAAATGCTTGACACTCTACAAATACTCCTCTCTCCTGCACAGTCCACACGGTTGTTCATGGGTCACAAGTTCAGTGCCAGTGAAAGTGTCTCCATGGGTCTGGTGTCTGAGGTGATCTGGCCTGCTAATTTCCAGGAGACGCTCCTGCCTAAAGTGGCACTGCTAGCCAGTCAGTCTGCACAGGTGAGAGAGTAGTGATAATATCATAATAAGATACTTGCGCATAGGAATAATATGATGATATTCTTGCTCAGGTGAGATAGTAATTAGCTTCAAGTATTACTTACGAAGACAGATAGAAATTTTTGTAAACTGTTTCACCATAGCTACCAGATGATCGATCAACTTATTTTAACTAATAAAATGCTATTTTTTCTGGAAATACTGTGGTTTCAGCAGAAATATCTAATCATAAACTAGTTAATGTTTTCACATTCTATCACTGATTCACAGCAAACCATTTAAGTGATGAAAAACAAAGAATTTTTGGTATTAATTTTCTTAAGAAGGTATAAATACCAGAGAGTTAATGATAATAATTAATAACAATAAGTTTATTAATGAAAACATCTGTTTCACGGAATAATATTTTATTGTTAAACATCACACATTGTGGTAGTCCAACTTATACTAATAAGGCGAACAACCAAATATTTCCTAAAAACATATTATTAGCTACTCTTTCTGTAGTTACATTTGCTTCTATCTTTTAACCCCTTGCAAAATTGGGAGATTTTAATATTTCTCTCCTTTCACAAATAATATTAATAGCTACTAGTCTAATCTATTCTGCAATTTTCTTGTGTAGGTTTTAGTAGGTTGGTTCGTGTATCTCAGTTATTCCTAATACCTATTGTGGTGGGGCAAACAAAGGCCATGCAGCACAGGTCCCGTAAAATGTGGCGTGTCTGCCCCACTGTTGGTGAGGGTGTCCATGCCCCCCACGTGGGTGGTGTTAACCAGACACAGGTGGTTAGGGGGACAGCTGCACTGGTAGTAACTCTCGTGAGTGTCTGGTCTGATGTAACTACACACTCCGTCACTGGGGCACATTGGTAACTGGGTAAAAGAGTATCTAGTGAGAAATAACTACAATAGTATTTGAATTTGGTAATTGAATCTGTCAACTTCAATTATTATTACACGTGCATGAAAATATTGATGACGATAGTTTATAGTTTCCCATAACCCGTCGCAATCTACTTTGTTCTCTCGTTGTTTTACATCGACTTGTGTATCCTTATTGAGTTATTTGAACGGATTATCTTTTGTGAGTTAGGATACTAACAGTTTAAAGTCGTATGTCAACTCTCACCCATGTACATTAACTATTTGTAGTCAGTTTGATTTGGTTGAGTCTATAAGGATGGGACAATACAAAATTTTTCACCAATACCATGCCGATACCGATACTTCGTCCTATCCCTACTTTTTCACCTGCCTCATTGATCACTTAAGAATAAGGCATTACCCTTCACTCACCTCGTTGCAAGTGTAGTGCAGAGTGCTGCTGGTCAGGGCAGGAGTTTCTTCTGCCACAGAGTCACTACTGCTCAGTAGCTGCCAGTATCTGATAAATGTATGAAATGCATCTATAAAATGGTTTGTGTGGGTATTTTATTCATGACATACATTTATGATATCGTTATGGTACATGCAAGTGTGTGTATAATTATAATAGCTAAAGATTATTGAAAAACTACGTCTGTTTCTTCACTTTGGAAAAATCTATCTGCTATAAAAAGTCAAGTTTCATTGACTACTCGTAAGGTTGTTACTTTCTGAATTACCTTTATTGGTCCTCTTTTCTGACTCACCTCGGCTGATTGCATGTGCAGTGCAGCTCAGTGTGAGAGTCTGTGACTATATTGTCAGCCACTGCTACTTCTTCCTGCATCACAGCTGACTGCACTCTGTCCACTGCACGCAACCTCTGCACTTTAGTGATGGTGAGGCCTAATGCGTTAGAGACGCATTGTGGCATTGCAGCCCTGTTCAATGGGCAGAACTGGAGAAGGAAGAAAGTGTGATTAGTGTTACTGCAGAGGAAGATGTAGCGCTATTAAAAGAGGGCAGGGCAACATATTG